>JAQIVZ010001579.1:0-30431 GCA_034700945.1 Arrhopalites spinosus
TTTTATGGGCTTTATAAAATATTCGTTCAATGTTTGATTTATGGGCAAAATAAAATATTCTATGGGGTAAAAGAAATTAAACCATGGAAAATTTATCTCAAGTTAAAAGCCATGAGTCACTTCATTTTAATGTTTCTGTCACTTCTTCATGGCCATTAAAGGACATGAAAAAAACTTGATAAAAAACAATTGAAAAATGAAAAGATAATGAATTAATAAAATAATAATGAACCATTAAAAAATTTGTTTTCTTTTCCACACAGAAACGAATCCTTGTCATTGATTTTTTTTGCGTAAAAATATATTTTAGATTTTTTTGAAATACATCTAAAAAGAGTAAAAAATAGTTACTGAAAATGACAACAGAAATTTGCTTGTTAATTTTGTAAGTTGATCTTAGTTTATTTATCCAAACGTAAAATTGTTTTTTTTTAAATTTTGCATTAACTATAATAAAATATAATCATGCGATTCATTGACGTGGACTTGGGGGACTGGGGAGAGGCGGATAAAAATCAACCACGAGAGTTTTCGAGTGTAGAGAGATAATGAGACTTTCCAGGAAAACAATAAAAATATTCCTAGAAAGCCTTCAACTTTCTCCACATTCTGTATATCTTGAATTTCATTTAAATGAATAGGGCTAATTGTAATTAAATATTGGAAATTGATACTTTTTTGGGATATGTCGGGTAAAAACCAACCACACTATTTAAAATTAAAAAACAATTACTTATTTTTCTGTCCCCCGTTCCCTGATTTTTTGCGGAATACTAGGCGTCATTTCCCAGCATTGTGGTGTATTAGATAATTAAAAAATAATTTATTGGATAGGATTAGAATTTTTATACGATGGTTGGTTTTTACCCGCCAGTTTTCTAGGTACTTCGTAATGTATTTTTTTCCAGTTTCATGTTTTATCTCATAAAAATGAATTTATTGATCATGGAATTTTGCGGCTACAATAATTAAACGGCCATTGACTAAGGTTCAAAAAAACATGTGGACACCAACTTCACAGCTCTTATCCCTTAATTGTTATTTACAATTTAGTGACTGGTTGGTTTTTACCCGCCTCTTCGCTAAATTAAATATTTTGTTTTTTTGTCGAAAAAATAATACAGGATTATACCGTGTGTCTCGCTCCAAAGTAGACCCAGATTTTGATAGGTTTTGGTTTTACGGTAAAAATTGAATTTAACCAATTTCAAGGTTGCCTGAAAAGTCTCGGTTTTCATTTTGACATCCTTGCAAAGGCAAATTTAAATGCAATTAAAGGATTTGAGAGAAAACCGAGACTTTTCAGGCAACCTTGAAAGTGGTTAAATTCAATTTTTACCGTAAAACCAAAACCTATCAAAATCTGGGTCTACTTTGGAGCGAGACATCCGGTATTTAAGCTAATTTTCTTTGACATTAAATGACTAAATTTGATGAACTTTAAATTTTTGAAGGGCGTTGGCCTGTCACATGATGGTTTTTAAGGTAATCACAATTATGATGATCCCTCATATGGGCACTTGATGTCAAGGAAATCTAAAACACATTAGACTCCTCAGCCGCCTCGGCCAGCTACTCTCTGTCTTAAAAAGGATTTCCTCTGTGTTCAATGCATTGACACTCGCAAGGATGATCTTTGAAAAAAAGACTCCTTGACTAAGAGCGTCAATGCAAGCATTCAAAAAAACTTTGCACTTTTTTTTTATGTGTACAAAAGTTAGCACGTGCAAATTTTCTTTTTGTGATTATACTTTAATTATTAATTGTGGAGGTGTGTTCTTTAAACCCCAGAACTTGTACAGGAGAGCAATTAAGTAAAGTCTACGTTAAATTGACGGACAGGTTAAAAAACATTAATAAATTGGTCGGGACTATTTTTGGTTTGAATCCTCGAACTATTATTAACATTAATAGTGCCGGTAATAGTGAAAACGAGACTCCATCACGAAAGAATCATGTGATGTAGCTAAAAATAACCCAATTGGTGGTAATGGCAATGTTCTTCAATTGACACTTGACGCTTTAAATAAAGTCACTCCTGCACTTTGGTCATCTTGCTGTGAGCACGTCATAAAATATGAAAATTTTATGTGGGATAGGGACACTGCACTTGACAATAGTTTACTTGAAAATATAGACTCTGAAAGTGAAAATGAAGCCTCAGAAAATGATACAACTGACGACGAGGCAGAACTATAAATAAATAATAATATTTTTTTTGTTAATTGTATCACAATAATTATTAAACACGAGAATAAAGTTGACGAGATTATTACTTTTTTACACAAAAAAAAGTGCAAAGTTTTTTTTGAATGCTTGCATTGACGCTCTTAGTCAAGGAGTCTTTTTTTCAAAGATCATCCTTGCGAGTGTCAATGCATTGAACACAGGAAATCCTTTTAAAGATAGAGAGTACATACCGGCTGAGTTTTCCTGAACATTTTTGCCACCGCCTCCGACCAAATTGTTTTCTTTCAGCCGCCGCGACGGCTGAAAGAAAAATTTGGCGCAGCTCCTGAGAGAAATGATGGCTAGATAGCCGCTGTGATGTGAACTTGACACGTGACAAGTTATTATAAAATTTAAAATTTGCAATTACTTTTATCTGACTGTATACAAAAGTGGTGCAATTTTGAAGGCCAAAATTTAAAATTGGCTGCCAATGTTTTCAGCCAAACCCAGCAGACACCGCTGATCACTTTTGGCCTCCAAGCCGCCACGGACAAAAGTATAGTCGGCTGAGGAGTCTAAAACACATTAATAAAATGAGTATAACAAAATGGCTTCTCGTTAGATGGTTTCAAGTGAACCTGATGAGTGCGTAATTGACAAGAAGCTTTCAAACTAAAAATTAGATGGCGTCGAATGTTTAACTAAAGCGAGTGTTCCAGAAATTGGAAAATGTTGTCACCATTTCTGTGTCTCCTTGGCATTTTTCGCCGCCCACAACAACACTTGCTGTAAGTTTGTTTAATTTCATTAAGAAGGGGGTTGACTTAAAACGACTTTATGTATGTTCAATTATTGTATGCGTACGCTCACAGAGCAATTATAATATTATAATTATTGCTCTGTGCATATGCTACATGATGTAGTTATTGTCTTTTTTTCATGATTGGCATCTTCACATGAACCACACACGCCTTTCGAAATCATTTTTACTTTGTAAGTCACCAAACTCAGGTCTGAGTGGAGTACTGAGATAATGCAATCTTTTAATTTTTTCTAACTTTTCTATTATTTTTGTACTTTGTTCACAGTGTACCATGCCTTTAGCCGCTCTGGTGGGGCCTGGAGGATGTAAAAATGAAAAAAAGGTAACAGTGACAAGGACATTTGGTGCGTTTTCGAGGACAAGAGCGACGTTCTTGGAAAATGTGATGACAAACAGTGCAAATTTCACACCTTTTGCCCTCATGGCAGGGACACATGTTACAACCGAATTTTTAGCATTGATGACTAAAAAGCAATTAAGGCAACTAAGAAAATATAACGTTCAATGACGTGCAGTATCAACATAATAACATGTGCAAAAGTACTTTAATTTAATTTTGAAAAAAACATTTCACAATTTATATTCCCCATCTGTTGTTTTTTATTTTTTGGGAATGCTTTTAAAATTTTTAAAATTTGACACTTGCTTTAAAATAAAATAAAAATTAACTACCTTCCCCGTCAAAAACAGTTTGCCTTTATTTAAGTTTGAAGTCTTTCGGTCCCACATTCGTATTTTCTGTTTTGGAGTCACTAAAAACTAAAATCATTTTAGTAAAATGACTACGATCAATATTTTGAGTCTCCCTGCTGTCCAGGCTCTGTATATACGGTATGTACCATTTACACATAAATTGGAATGTGTTCAAAATTCGTATGAAACGAAATGCTGTGGTAAACTGTGGGGGCAAATTGTTTCTCTCTGAAATTTGGCGTTTGGCGCCAATGCAGATGGGTCATTTTAATTCAGTTCATTTGTTTCTGTATTTTGATCTGATAACATGGTTATCCTCTTGACTTGATTGGATTCCAGGAAATGAACATGACAATAATGAATGTCCATCACCATTGAAGCCATTTACCAAATGGCATTTAGCTCAGAGTGGGGAATAATTAAAACTTTAGAAATTGTCTCAAGTTTTCCTAGTAGGCCAAACAGACGGCTCACAGTATTAAAAACGGCTAAAAATAATTCCTACAATTAAAAAAGGAAAATATTTAACTGCATCACTTTAATCCTACCTCCATTTTGTTTTTTTTTATTTAATTAAACTTCAAAATATGGCCCCCACTAGTAAAATGGTACCATTTTTGGACCTCAAAGTGAAATTCTATACTTGTAGAACCGCCCATTGAGAAAATTTTTCAATTTGAGAGAGTCAAATTGGGAAGAGGCGAGTCACCCTGTAAATAATTTTAATTATCGTTGGTCATGCATTAACAATTAGTCCCAGTACGGAGTAATATCAATTAAGTTTTATAGAGTGAAAATCAATTCATGTCAAGGGGTTCGTTCTATCATAGAACTTCTATGAATAGCTACAAAATTTGTGACTGTTTGCGATACTAAATAGCCCAAACCAAATTCTTGATTTTATTTTCCACACTTTCTTTAGACAAGTTTGTGAAATTGTGAGCTAAAATAATAGAAATATACAGCACAAAAATTAATTTTTTTGAACAAAATCAAGCAAAAGCTGCAAAAAAAAACTTTTGAGGGGCAGTGAATTAATTTTTCTGTGGGACTAATAAATTCAAGTTAAAAATTAGCATTATTTTATTATGGATTTTTCCAGCCCAATTATCAAATGCTCGCCCCCTGAATTAATTTTTCTCCACTGATTTGTGATTGGTCTGTGCATTGAATTTTGTTACAAAAAAATAATTCTTGTGCTCATTTTCAGGAGAACACATTTTTGTTGTCTTTCTCAATAAAATCATTTTTTTTGTAAAATGTTGACGAAGGAAGAAAATAAGTACAATTTCCGCATGTTCTCCTTCCTTGCCCATTACCATTTTTTCCCAATAGCCGTGGACATAATAAATGCGAGGATTTCTGCAAAATCTCGTGGGTGGCCCTACTGGCGATGGCGCCTGTATCATTTTTATGGTACTCTCCATACGGCCTACATCATTCTCCGGATGATTCAAGTTTTACTAAATCCCACCAAATATTTCAATTTAAATCATTTCTCAATTCACTTAATTTGCGCCATTTCATTCCTCGCGGCCATTTTCATGTCTCATCGTCTTTTTGTTGTGGGACCAAGTTTGAATTGTACAATTTTCAATTCTTTGTTTCACTATGAACAAGAGGGTGAGCTTGGTGAAGCGTTAATTTTTTTATTTTTATAAAAATGAAAATTAAATTTAGTTTCAATTGCAGAATACGCTCCTAAGTACCCACGACCTTTGTTGGTCTTTTGGAAATATAACATACAAGAATTAATGGTCCTCTTTTTTCCACTTTTGGTTGTTTTTATGACAATTTCTGTGGTTGGATTGTTCAGTGTGGACCCCACAAGACTTCAACTTTTGTACTCGGGCCTTTTTCCATCTTGGCAAAATTGGGCCACATTTTTGAGTCTTTTGAGTCTTGAATTTTATTTTGTTGCTCACATCGTCACGTGGTATGTCTTCACTTTTCATTGTGAGCTCCTCTTTTTTCTCAAATGTCACTTGGAGTGTCGTCACCTCATGGGGATTTTAAAGTAACAAATAATAATACCAATTAAAGTTAACCACCAATTCAATTTTAACTGTTTCTTGGTATACCAAGTAACCAGAGCCTTTTTTGAAGATTAATGAATATTTTATCATTAGGGAAGTCCAGAAGGAGACCCTGCCATTGGAATATTTTCACATGGCCATCAAGAAGACCGAAAGATTGTCTCTCCTGATTCATCTCTTTAATCATCAACACTCATTCATCATCTTCTCCTTCAAAATTGCCTGCTTCGTTTGCACTATCACTGGGCTATCCTTTTCTATTAGTTTTTTTCATTTAAATTATTTTGCTGGACTGGTCAACTTATTTATAGGCAGTGCGACTTGTGTGGGCTATTGTATTATTTATATGCAAGCATTCTCCATTGGTTCAAAGGTCAGTGAAGTCAAGAATCTTATTTTGGAGTTTTCTGGTGGACTTGCTCATCGGCGTTATGGGTTGTATGTCAAGAAAATAATGGGGGGAATTCCAATGGCGGGGATTCGGGTGGGGAGTTTTAATTTTATGGAGAGGACCTCCACCCTAATTTTCATTCATTTTTGTGCCCATCAAATCGTCGCCATTCTCCTCGTGCTGCGATGAAAATATGAGAATCTGTCACCAAATTCAACTGAATAGGTGTACCTATAGGTAGAAATAAGTATACTTATTTTTTTAAAAAATTTAAATGTACTTAATTTATTAAAAATATGTATTTATCAATGTACAATGAATGGGTTGTAACGGGCCAAATTGACTCCTTGAATAAATTCTATTCTATTTTCAGTTTTCAAGGTCATAATTAAAACGTCCACATCTTGACTTTGCAAATAAATACCACTTTTGGCCCAAAATTTTAGGGTACACGGGCAGTGTGACCTTGTTTATGTATCTTCATCTGATAAAATGATTTCCTCTTGACTTGATTGAATTCCAGAAAATGTAAATTGTAATAATGAATGTCCATCACCATTCAAGCCATTTACTAAATGGCATTTAGCTCAGGGTGGGGAATAATTAAAGCTTGGGATAAAAAGAATTAATTCTCGGGGTGAAAAAATTAATTCTTTGGGGCGAAGAAACTTGGGGTGAATAAAATTAAAAACTTGGGGTCGAACAAATAATTCTTGGGGTGACAAAAATTAACACCCGAATTTTATTTTGTGACACACGTCGCCACTTGGATTGCTTTCACTTTTCATTGTGAGCTCCTCTTTTTTTTGAAATGTCACTCGGAGTGTGGTCACCTTATGGAAATTTTAAAGTAACAAATTTAAAAACCATTAATTAAAGAGGGGTATCCAATAAGTCAATGATTTGGGCCCAATTTCCATAGATTTTACACAAAATTCATATAAAAATAAAGAGTAACTTTTGGGCCCTTTCTTAACCTTCTACCACCAACACAATCACACAATTAACCTCATCTACAGTAAAACTTAAAAAAAAAATTCTTTTCATAAAAAACTCTTTAGCTCGAATATTTCATTGAAAAATTTTAAAATTCGAGGTTCTGAATGCAAAATAAGAATTTATCAAAAAGAAAGTTCTCAAGTCCGAATTTCTGAATTCAAAAATCAAATCTTTTGCAAACAAACAAAAGAACACACCTAAAAATCGGAATTTCTCTTCAAAAAATTAGAAATCCAAAATGCTGACCGAAAAACAGTAATTTCTCACTGAAAAATTCAAAAACCCAAAAATCTAAATGAAAAATCGGAATATTCGAACAGGTAAATGAAAATCGGAATCTCTAACTGGAAAATTCAAAACTTCAAAATTCTGGCAGAGAAATCGGTATTTTCCATGAAAAATTCGTCCGTATTTAATTTTGACGCTTTTGGCCAAAATTTTTGAACTCGAGACATTTAACTTGTATTAAATTAATTTTGAAATTTTTTGCCGCATTTTTCTAGACTTTGACCACTGCTCAATAATTGTATTGAGAATTTTGATAAAAAATGAGGTTCATTAAAACAGTTTTAATTTGCGAACGGTTCGTGTGCGATTTTTGTGAGTTAGCTTTTTAGAAAGCCCGGAAAATTCTCTAGATCGCACTTTTTTTGTTGTTCATTTCAATTGGTTTCTTCATCGGAGCACAAACTAATGAGTACTTGGATACCCCTCTTTTATTGAGATTAATGAACATTTTTTGCCTAGGGAAGTCAAAAAGGAGACTCTACCCTTAGAACATTTTCATGGGGCCATAAAGGAGACGGAGAGGCTGTCGCTGTTGATTCATCTCTTCAATCGTCAACATTCCTTCATCATCTTCTCCTTCAAAATTTCCTGCCTCGTTTCCACCATCACTGGCCTCTCATTTGCAATTAGTTTTTTTCATTTAGATTATTTTGCCGGACTGGTCAACTTATTTCTAGGCACTTCGAGCTGCATGGGCTACTCCATTGTTTATATGCAAGCATTCTCTATTGGGTTAAAGGTTAGTGAGGTCAAGAATTTTATTGAGGAATTTTCTGAAGGACTTGCTGATCGGCGTTATGGGTTGTACGTCAAGAAAATAATGGGTGCGATTCCAATGGCGAGGATTCGCGTGGGAAATTTTAATTTTATGGAGAGAACCTCCACGTTAATTTTCCTTCATTTCTGTGCTGATCAAATTGTCGCGGTTCTTCTCATGCTGCGATGAAAATTTGAGAATTCGTCAAAAAATTCAACTGAATAGGTAATAGGTGTACCAGGGTCAAGTGTTTGTCACAATACAAAATTTGTACTAGTACAATAAATTTTAATGAAAGTAATTTAATGAAAATAATTGTACTTATTGTATTTTTTTCGAAGTTGCACAAATTATTATTTTAATTTTATTTATTTGTCACTACGGTTACATTATTGACTAAAATGAAAATAAAAAATCAAGATAAATAATACTAAAAAATTAATTTTCTCAACAGAGTCTCAGCGCAGACCACAAAGTTAATTGTGTATTTAATTGCAATTAAATTAAATTAATTAATTAGTATTGATCTCAATTCCTCACATTAAAAGTATTTAAATTGGTCATAATTTCCCAAAAAATGGCGACAGGAACGGCTGGCGTGTGAGTAAAAAGAAAAAAGGAAAGAAATTTAAAATATTTAAATTGACAATTAAAATTAAATGTAGATTAGCCAACATCGAACTAACCCAAGGCCCTTGCACAGAAGAATTGTCCCGTCTTTTACAATGTCCAATATGTCAAGAAATAATGATGACCCCAATAAAACAATGTCAAAATGGTCATTCTGTCTGTAATTCCTGTAGCCTTAAACTTGCTCACTGTGGTTTTTGTCGTGGGGCGATCAATGAAATTCAAATTCGAAATTTTGCGCTCGAGTCCATTGTTGACAATTCCATTTTCAATTGTGAAAATTCTCAATTTGGTTGTCCTCAACAAGTCAAAGGGAATTTGATGCTTAGCCATGTTCAAGATGGTTGTAAATTTCGGTATTTAAAAAATTAATTAAATTTTTTAAACACAAGTCAATTAAAAATTTAATATTTCACAGACCAGTTAAATGTCAATTAGGATCACGTGACAGTTGTGGTCATACATTGAGTAAAATGTCAAATTATTTAAATCATCTACTCACCACCCACAAACTTTGGACCAGAGCCACCAACACGGGCGTCTTCACTTTGTCTTGTCATGTCCGAGTACCCCAACAACAAAGTACAATTAAATTTAATTACAATTAATTTAAAATTTAATAACTTATTATTGTTTTTGTTTAGACGCCATTTGGTCACCAGCCCTAATTGAATTTGATGGTCAATTTTTTGCTCTCAATGTTTTTAAATATGGCCCAACCATGAATTTCAGTGTGGCCATCTTTGGAGAAGAGGAGGAGGCGCTAAAATACAAAATAAATATTCGAATTATAAATCAACAAGAACAGGTGAAAAAATAAAATATTTATAATTAAATTAATTGACATTTAATTTAAACATTTTTTGTAGGTAGTCAAAAAAGAGGAGACAATTCCAGTCATTTCAGTTCGAAAATGTTCAAGTCAATTAGAAATCCTCAAAACAGTTCATTTCACATTACAGTCAAGTCAATTAAATTTAATGGGACAAACCAGCGTAACTGAAGAGGCGGGAGAGAGAATTAAATTGACCACGTGTTACAAAATAATTCGAAAAGTTGAGACAAAACAAATGTCCACCATGACTGATTTTGATTGGCCACCACAAGAAAATTCAAGTCCAAATGTCAAAAGGGTCAAGTATGACCACCTGACCGCAGCGAGTTCGAATGACCAAAAGAGACCGCCACAGTCGAGTTATTTTATGTGGATGAGAATGAATAAAGATGACATTAAAAATAAATATCCCAACGTTAATTTTTCTACTATTTGTGGCCAACTTTGGAAGGACATTCCCATTCAAGAGAAACTTGTAATTTTTATTTAATTTTAATTATGATTAAATAATTAATTAATTTTTTAAATGTAGATTTGGGATGAAATGACTAGACAAGCCAATCTTGATTATGAGAGAGGAGAGAGTGAATGAAGATGAAGAATTAAATGTTTTAAATTTTAATTAAATTGTTTTGTTGTTATTGTTCAAGGTTAATTATTTTAATTATTTAATTGTGTTTAAAACAAAATGATTTTTGCCAATAATAATAAAGTGTATTAATATTAATGGTGTCGTCATAGAAATTTTTTAAGAAAATGAGTCAACAATGAATAAAACAATTAAAAAAATAAATGAAGGTGACATTCGACAAAAAGTCAAGGAGGCCTTAGAATTCATTTGTTATGTAGATGTCCTTGAACTAACAGTAAAAATAATTTGTCTCCTCTCCTTCAAAATTATCAATATTTTCCTAACTATTATTTAAATGATTTAGTTTGAGAGACTCCCCCAGATTTACAATTAAATTTAATTATGGCTTGTGCCCTAAGTAATTGTGCCCTACCCGGATTGGCCAATGCCACAGGTCAAGATGGTCAACCACCCCTTCAAAGTCTTCTAGAGTGTCCCGTCTGTCACGAGGTGGCACAACCTCCCATTTACACTTGCATCGGGTCTCATCACATGTTTTGTGCCGACTGTCGCGGGAAAGTTCAAGTTTGTCCTCTTTGTAAAACCACAATTTGTGATCAACGCTGTCTTTTTGCGGAACAATGTAAGTTAATTATTAAAATTGTTGTAATTGAATTTGGTTAATTAATTACATTTAAATTGTTGTAGGTATGGAACACATGCGATTGCCTTGTAAAAACTATCATGAAGGCTGTAAAGCAGTTTTGAAAGGTATGATAGTTAAGCCGTTTTATTATTGCAAATATTTTGTCAAAAATGTCATTTTGTTCAAAGGCACCGAGTACCGAAATCATTTGAATAATTGTCCTTTCCGGTAATTAATTACATTTAAAATCATATTTAAATATTTATTAATTAAATTATTTAATTACAGTCCAATTGAATGTTTCATCTCACGATGTGGCAAGAAAATTCCATTTTTTCAATATTTCGATCATATCAAGGAAGCACATCGAAATAAAGTAATTTTAATAATCCAACAAGTATAATATTAGTTAATTACAATTAATAATGATTGTTTTATGAAAAAAACTACAGGTAAACGGAATTGATGATTGTAACAAACATATTGTTGAATGGTGGATTGAAGGTATTAATTAATTATTTAAATATTAATCATCATTAATATCGTGTACAAAATAGTGCTTGAACAAAATATTGATCATCTTGTCTTATATTTTAGGCGATCCAGCAGCAAGTAAATTGAATAAAAGTTAATTTATAAGTAAAATAAAAGATAATGATGATGATTAATTCATTTTTAGCTGCCCGATGGCCCCCATATTATTTTACCTGTTTCAATCAAGTTTTCCTGTATATGGCCATTAGTACAGTTCACGGTATGTGGGAATGGGTTTGGATTATTGGAAATGATGAAGATGCCAAAAGATTTCGGGTCATTTCTCGTGTTGAGAATGTTGAAAAGGTAATTAAAATATTCATTAAATTGAATAATTAATTAACTTTGTCAATAATCATAATTAATATTCATTCAGATGGCCGATTTAACTTGGAAAGGTGCTGTACATTCCATTCGTAAATCAGTTCATGAGATTGTATCCAGGTAATTATTATTAACAGCAATAATATTTAATAATTAATTAATTAATTAATAATTAACAATAATTATCATAACAGTGGTCTGGCATTTGTCACCAACTCAAAAGAACTTCGTAACCCCTACTTATTCAGGAAGAGTGGAGAAGGTTCCCGATACTTTTGGAGAACCGATGTAGAAATTGTTGAAATTGAAGTAATATCCGAATATCAATTAAAAATTAATATTTAAATCCTAATTAAATTTTTAAATTTACAGCCACCGCCACTTGGAGCAATGATGTACCTGGAGACAAAAGAAGGAACTAAAAAAGCCACCACAAAAAAACAAATCGGGTCCATTCATTCAACAACCGAAGCCCCCGAAATAATTGGCAACACATCGGGGAAAGGATTCATGCGTCAATCCGGTCCGAATTCATTGACCCCTTCACAAATAATCAATTTGGAGGAAGAGGTCCTTAACAAAGTATATGATCATTAATTATAATTAATTTTCTTAATTAGTATAATCAATAATTTAAAATTATTTTTTATAGAACAAAAATACGGGATCTCGAACAGCATCCAATACCAATTTAGCTGTTAGGAAACAACCACAAATTCGGGAATCCAATATGGTCGGGAAGGCTTCAATAATTAGTCAGGATATTGTGTCAGTTAAACCCCCGCCAAATTTTGAAAGTATGACCCCCAATGGACCTTACTCAATGTCAAAAGGACGTAGTCCCAGTCCTAGTCGACAACAGGAAATGAATAAACAACAATGGTCTACCAGTCACGTTTTCTCCGATTATTTGGGTCATGTTCCGGAAGAGCCGCAACAATCGGGCAAGATTTCTCATCAGAATGAGAAACCGTACCAGAGACAATCATCGTTGGGTCAAGACAGTCAATGGGGGAATTTCCAATATGACTCCATTTTACCTTCTGAATTGTCTCCTCGTAATCAAACTGCCATTTTGTCACCAAAGGTCAAGACCCCGGGTATCAAATCTCCTTATCAAACTGACCCTTCCATGTCCATGGGGGTTAAATCTCCCTATGATGCCAAGACGGGTGCCCTCACTCCTACGGCAGGTCAGCAAGTCAATGATGGGTCACGCTCTCCCAAGAATTATCAAGCGCCCTTCCAGGACCAAAGGGGACAAGGGGGCAGTTCGAAAGGCGGACAGGGTCAAGGTCAAGACAAAAATGGACAGCCTGACAGTAATGCCAGTCTCTCTTCTAATGTTACGAACACTACTAGTGGTCACAGTCTTCACAGTGATTACAATTAAAGATTGAGGTCAAGTCCATTAAATTTAATTTATAGTTTGAACATATTCGACAAAAAAATGACAAAATTTAATTGTGTACTAATTTTTAATATTTAATTTCTAAATTATTGTACAAATATTATTTAAATAAATTTTAATTTATCAAAAATTTAATTTTTTAATGTGACTAAAAATTCTGCGAATGTTTGAAAAGCCTCGAAAGTTTCTTGGCCCGTGGGAATTATTTGCTTTTCTGGGAGTGCGAATCCAAATCTAATTAATTTTTTAATTATTATTTAGATAGTAAATTAATTAAATCATTATTTAAATCTCACTTTCCGTTGTCACGTAATTCCAAAGTGTAAGAATATTTGAAGTGACCCGATCCCTAAAAAAAGGTCACGGCAATCATGAAATTGACTTTTAAAATTTAATTTAATTAATTTAAGTTAATTTAAACCTTTGCCCAATCGTCACTCCCTCCAGCGGCTAAACCAAACAAAGCCGTGCTAGTACCAACTTTATATTGAGTTCCATAAACTTTTTTTAAAGCTGCCGCCGCCTTATCACCCAAGGATTTCAAATCGGCGTAGTCTTTAGGTTGTTGATTTCTACAAGTAAAATAAATATTACAAAATTAATTGCACAATTAATGAGAATAATTAAACTTACGTGTAGCCCCAAGGGGTCAAAATGGCTTGACCGAAAGTATGAAGTGACATGTAAAGTTTCCAATTGATTTTATTATTTTGACTAAAAAAATTTCGAATTGCCCGCGACTCTGGTTCAGAAAATGCTTTCGTTCCTCTATAAATTTCTGAACAAGTATTTGAACTTGAACCTGGCCCGCCAAAATGAAAACCAAAATTTCTATTGAGGTCAACCCCCACACAACTGCCGCGGCCATTTGGTCTCCTATTTTTACGCCACATTCGATCTTTAGTTCTAGAATAGACGTAACCGTCGGGGTTGACCATTGGCATGATGTAAATGTCAACATGGGTCAAAATATTTGATCGCTTTGTCAACAGTTCGTTGAGGATGTAACACGCAGTAGAAGGGCTGGCCCATTCTAATAAATAAAAAAATTAAATATTTAAATTAATAATTAATTTTATTATTATTATTATTTAAATTTCTGTACCTCGTGCATGAATTCCCGCGTCAAGCCAAAGACTCGGTTTCTCCACTTTATCTTTAATGGAAATTTTAATTATTTTTAATGGACGTTTCTCTACACTCTTACCAATCACAATGACCTCCGTCAAATTTTCATATTTTCCCGCCATCCCATCCATCCATTGGTAAATTGTGCTGAGGTCATGATACCGCTTAAAATTGAAATTTGTTTTGGCGGCCTTTTTAATCTTGTACGATTTTAACTTGCCGCCAGTTTTATTCCCAATGCTCAATTTCCATTCTGGAATTTGTGTGATTTCAAATGGAATTGTGTGAAGTTTTAAATACTCCCACAATTTTGTGACTCCATCTTGATTCACAAAAATCTCAGTAGGGCCACACTTCACAGCGGGAGACCAAAAATCATAATCTTGTCGAATCTTGTCTAATAATTCAACTTGATTTCTTGAAGTGGGATAAGTATAAAAAAGTTGGGAACCATTAAATTTAACTGGGTTTAAATTAACTACAATTTCACATTTCGTCGAGTTAAAGTTAACAGAAATTAAATTAGGGATAAAGTTAAAAAAAATAAATAAAATAATTTTCATAATTTGTAAATGTCACAGTTAGAATTCCACTAGGACTCATTTTCATTTTGTAAATTATTCTACACTTGTGAAAATAAATTTTGGCTAATATGATTATAAATTGTAGTTAAAGTTGACACATGTAAAATTTATGATATTTTGCAATATAATTTTGTCAAGGATTATTTCATTTCCGTTTAATTTTCATTGACCATTTAAATTAAAATGACATTAAAGCTTGTTAAGTTTACAACACACACACATAAAAGTTAATTTAGTGGAATTGCCATCACGCGCAAGATTTAGTCTCATTGATTTGACATTGACATTTAAATTCCTTAACAGTTGACCGTATTTCAGTTGATTTTGATTTAACAGTGTAATTAATTAATTGTGATAAAAATAATTATTAATTAAAACATTACCTTTGTACATAGTACTCTAATATTACTTACACATTTAATTAGCGTAATTTTCAATTAAAATGCACATTTAAAATAGATTAAATTAATTAATTAACTCACTCTAATAATTATTAACATTAGATAATAATAAATTTAATCTTTTTTTATCACACTCAAATTTTGTCCTTGAATTTCAATTAAAATGTCAAAACGTTTTTTAAATCTGGATTATTCTAGAAAATTAAAATGATGACAAACTCCATACAAGCAAAGGAAAATATTTAAATTACCATTAAATTAAAATAAATATTGGCAAAATTTAAATAATTATTGTGAGTGCATGTAATTGTAAATGTAAATAATTATTTTCCACGTTGCATCCGGACCATGAAAATGAATTTTAAAATTATGCACCTGTACAAAATTAATTCTAACATGACTAGACAAATTCAATTGTCAAGTGGGACAGTGAGTCACGTGACTGACAGGACCATTAATTTTCATCATTATCTGGAATGGCCTTCCATAGAATTTTCCAGATTCATTTCAACTTCCATTTAAAGCTCTCCCTCACAGCCTTCTCCAATTCACTTGCAATTTACAACAATGGCGGACTACAAGTTAACTTATTTTAATGCTCGTGGAGCGGCTGAGCCCATTCGCCTCATTTTTGCCCTTGCCAAAGTCCCATTTGAAGACAACCGCTTTCCCGCCGGCTCTCAAGGCATCCCTGCAGAGTTGAAGCCCAGTAAGATTTCATAAGTAATTTAATTAAATTATTTAATTAATTAATTTTGTTGTACAGAACTCCCATTCGGCCAAGTCCCCGTTTTGGACTTTGGTGGTGTGACTCTCTCTCAAAGTGGTGCCATCGCTCGATTTTTAGCCAAGAAATTTAATCTTCTTGGTTCCGATGCTGTCGAGGCTGCCAGTGCGTAATTTGCAATTTACTGATTAATTAATTAATTAACTAATTTTTATTTTGAATTTTGTCCTTGACAGAAATCGACGAGGTCATTGACGCCGGAAAGGATTATGCCGACAGTAAGTTTTAAAATAAAAATAATGATTTATTTAATTAATTAATTAAATTACAGCCCTTAGAGCCACCCGTATGGCCAAGGATGAAGAAGCAAAAGCGGCGGCAATGAAGAATGTACTTGAAGTGAGTACCCCAAAATACGTGGGAAAATTCAACGACATTTTACAAAAAAATGGGACGGGATTCCTCGTGGGCAAGTCAGTCAGTTTGGCTGATCTTTACATTTTTAATTTGTTCAATGGCATCAAAATTATATCCGGCATGGACTTGACCCAGGGCTACCCCGCTGTGCAGACTTTTGTCGCAAAAATTGAAGCCATCCCCGAAATCCATGAGTGGTTGGAGAAAAGACCCAAAACTGAATTTTAAACGACTTTTACAATTTAATTAAATTGTGATTTGTGAATAAAAGACTTGAATTTTAATTCAATTTTTGAAAATTTATTTTACATTATTTAACCAAGCAGTCATTGGTCACGTGTCATAGTCAAAAGGTCAGGAACAAAACTATTTGCATATCATAGAGGTCTTTTTTTGACATTTCGTAATTAATTTTAATTATTTTTATTAACATTTTCTATATTTTATAAATGGTTACAATTAAATTAAAGTTCGATTTTTTTCTTGTTGACTGGATTCCCGCTTCTGTCAAATCCTTTGAGGGGATTGGTCGCTTCTTTGGCTATAAATTTAATGAAGTCTTGTAAGCCCATCTCTTCCTCGTACATGATTGGCTTGTTTTTACTATCTTTAGGGAGCTAAAATTCAAAATAAATAATTTTAACAAATTTAAATTTAAATTATATATATAAAGTCGTCTCCTCTACTAGAAATTACCCAAAACAAAGTTGGAAATCCCTCCACGTCGAACAGGGGCGGGACTTGATTGGCATCGGCGTCCATTTTTATTATGGCGACGTCCTCGTCTTCCATCTAAAAAATGGACATTGATTTTGAATTGATTTTGGCGCTCAAATTAAATTTTAATGTCAACTCACTGTAAGTCCCAATTCATTATAGACTGGTGCTAATTTTTGGCAGTAACCGCACCTAAAATAATAATTAAAATTAATAAAAATAATTAATTATGAAGATAATTTATTAAAATTACCAAGGGGCATAAAACTCGATTAAAGTGTCTTGGCCATTATTCATGACAACTTCCTTAAAATTGTCACCATCAGCGACAATCACTGGCCCGTCATTGAGATCTCTGAACGGATCTTCTTCATCTTCGTCCACTTGCTTTGCAAGTGGCTCCAATTCATTGTCATCAAAATCCTTGACAAACTTTTTAAATTTTTCCGCTCTAAATTAAAAAAAATTAATTAAAATCAGAATTTAAATTAATTAAAGATTAAAAATTACGTAAAATCAGAATTTAAATTAATTAAAGATTAAAAATTACGTAAAATCTTCAGTCAATTTAAATTTTCGATCTTCCTCATTCATAGCCACAACGATTGGTTTTTTAGCGGTAATTTCAAATATTCCAAATTCTTCCAGTTCCAATTCGAAATCTTGTGGTGAGCTCACACCAAATGAAATTTTATTTTTGTACAGTTGTGCCACTTTCAAAATTCTATTACGGTAGTAATTTGTTCCTGCAATTAAAATTAAATGTCACGTGGTTAAAATTTACATTATTTTTAGCGGGGAAAAATTTGAATTTTACTAGAAGCGTCCGTCTTGAAATTGACGTCATAGTAGACGATGACAAATGGCGGCTTGAAATCGTTGGCGTTTTTAGGAGTGCGTATGCCGACTAAACCGTGGCTGTAAAATTAATTAATCATTTAAAAGTTAATTATTTAATTTTAACTGATACTTAAATTGTAACTTACAATTCTTGTCGAATAAATCCTTCTAATAATTTATGATCCTCGAGGGCGCCCTTATAAGTGGCTGAGTCAGGCTCAAAGCTGTTGGCCAAAAAAGCGGGACGATGAAGTTCAAGGGCGGGTTTTTGACTATATTTTTTTAAAAGGGTAGGGCAACTAATTGTCGCGAAATGGACGCGCCTTTTTAATTTATTGGCTACTATCATCAAACTTTTATTCAATTTGGATTTTTCCTGTACAAATTACCAATTAATTAATTAAATTTAAATTAATTTAAATTCTAAAACTTACCTTAATCAAAGCGACGACCCGGATTTCGCCAGTTTGGGCTATGAAATTTTCGTATTCTTCCACCGTCTTTAATTCTATGGAGGCGGGGCGGGTCTGAATCTTCATATTTTTGACAATTCCCTCTGATTGGTGCAAAAACATTTAAATTAAACTAATTTAGTTTAATTGACCTCTGTGAGACTTACTGGTAGTAGTAGGGCCATCATATTCAGAGACAAGATGGCCATTTTTGAAGAGGAGTAGGGTCGGATATCCCTCCACTGAAAAGCGCTCACATAAAACCTCCGCTCCTTCTGTACAGTCCACCTGAATTAATTAATTTTAATTAATAATAAATAAATAAGAATAAAAAAATATTTTAATTTGACTTGTAGCATCCAAAACATTTCTTTGACTTAATTATTGAAAATTCTGAGTCATTTGTATGTTTTCTATTTTAATCAAAATCAAAATTAAAATTTTACCTTTGCCAAATAAACTCGAGGATTATGGTCCTTCAATATAGCGGCCGCTTCAACAAAATGGGGCTTCAACTCTTGGCAATGAGGACACCTGAAATAATTAAATTTAAATTAAAAAATAATTTAATTTAATTAACTTTAATATTTTTACCAAGGAGCATAAAACATGACGAGGGTGGTATCCATTTTTGCGATTTTCGTGTCAAAATTAGAGTCATTGAAAATAAGTACGTCTGACTTGGTCCCATTAATTAAACTCATCATTGACATGGGGAGTAAAAATAGCGCGAATAATTTAAATTGAATCATTTTATTAAGAAATAATTTTAGATAATAATTGAGCAAATAATGAAATGAGACTGAGACAAAAGATGAAATAATTCGCAATTTTGTGCAAAATTTCTAATTGTAAAAAGCCAAATCAGAGAAATTGCAAAAAAGAATTTTTGATTGACGATTGACAAAAAAGACAAGTTCAATTCAATTGTCAAGTTCACGGCCATTAATTTAAATATTTATTTAATTCATTTCCACGAACTTTAAAGAAAAAAACTGAACAGTCATGTTGACGCTTTAATTTAGATCAAAAAATATTTAATGTAATAGTTTAATTTAAATAATTAATTATTTTTCTTCAATTTAATTTTAATCCCGTGACTTTTGATACCTGCCCACTTCATTTTCAGAGGCGTGGAGTTGGAACATGAAAATAATTATAGTTAAAATTGTACTCCCCACCTACAATTAAATATTCAATTAATTTTATTAATTATTTGACCGCCAATTTCAAATTTTTTAATTGTTTAAATTATACCGCTGGTAAAAGTTGAATATTAATATTAATAAATTTTAGTCCAGTCAATTGCCATTTCCAGTCAAAAATATAATTTGATTTGTGAATCTATAAAATATTAATTAAATTATTATTTAATTAAAAATTAAATATTTTAATTTAAAATACACAACTGCACAACTTATCACTTACCAAGAGGCGCCACTTTTTAAATTTGTTGTCAATTTCTTGTCCCTTGAGTTTTAAAATAATTGAATTAATTTGCCGGTCACCTTCTAAGATCTGATAAAAATAAAAAATTAATTAATTAAAATTTAAATATCAATCAATAAAAATTAATTAAACTCACCTCGTCTTTTAAAAACTGTCCAAAAAATCCCAATAAAAAAACATTGCCCAAATAATAAAAAAAACTAATTAAATGAGACATATTTTCCAAAATGGTTGCACTCTCGGCCTTTCCGGTCAAAGTAAAAAAACATTGATAAACTTCCGTTCCCGCCAAAATCCCATATAAAATTACACTAGTCAATACAACAGACTCAAAGCAATCTCCATACAATTGAAATGCCCGCCTTAAACTTAACATTTTGTTGAAAACAATTTCAACATCAAGCCCGCCAAATTCTTCATTTAAATTCAACCCTGCCTTCCCCTTCCCATTCCCAAATTTAACTAAACTTCGTTGATATTCTGCCAACCAAAATTTAAATATTTTAATTAATTTCACGCCCAAAACGATTGGAAAAGTGACACTGATCACTGTAGAAAAAAATGCTAAGACGTCCGTTCCATACCAAGAGATGGCTATAAGCCAAATGTTTTTGGCGGATATCAAAGTGTAGGGAGTGTGTGCCAGGTCACTTGACTTCACTAGAAGCCACTCCCTCAAAACAAAATGAACTCCACCCAGCACCCACATGAAACAAAGAGCTTTGATGACACTAGCTCCAACACCATGATTTGAGTTTTTGTAAAAACTCTCTAGTTGGTTCATCCTCTTGAGACACGCAACAATTTGGCGGGATTTCAGGACCATCACAATTCGTAAGAAGATGTCACCAGACACAAAAACAATGACCAAATTTACCACCAAAATTTTAGTGGATAGGCCCATTGTATGGTCGTGTAACAGTGGGAGCGTATTAATTAAATCCATATTAAGTACAATTAAAATTATAATAAGTGTAATGGTTATTACAGTTATAGTTGACCACCATTTAAATTTAAATTTGGGGTCACTTATTTTATACAAAAAGTGGGTGACTGGTAAGCAACCCAAGATGGCGGCAGTAATTATTATCCAACGTGGTGATGTGAGGCTGTTCATGTTAATTTTATTTAAAATTAATAATTTGAAGTTAATTTTACTATTTTCAGTGTCAGTTGTGAAATGCGGAAAATATAAAAAGTCAAATTTTAATCTCAATTATGTTAAGTACCTTAATATTTTTATTGATAAAAATCATTTCAGAACACGTGCCAAATTTTGGTCATTATTTTGATTACATTTACATAATATGCTTCCCATTTGACAAATTAATTTAGCTCACATTTAGGTCAACCCAAATATGATTCACGTGGTCTCTGATGACAAAAATCATGTGACGAAATTGATGCATGACATTCAGATTCTGAATTTCAGAAATATTCAAAAATACCACTCCTCCTAATTGACGCCATTTTTGATGCAATAAGTAAAAAAAAGTGTGTAAAATTAAAGGCGCCATCATTTAAACCCCCGTTCCAAGTAAAAGTCTAAATAAACGTCTTTCTCTTTAATGATGAAATTATTTACATTAAATATAATTAAATTTTAATCATTTATCATTTTCTACATGAAAACAAAATTTTTGAAAAATCCCTGCACGCATCAAATGACCCCAAAAATTACAACGTCACCAATACCCGGTATAATTTACCGCCCACACAAACTACAAAATGACATAACAAATATTTCCATTAATAAAAAAAACTTAATGTGAAAAACAGTTAATTAAAGTTAAATGACTATTGTAAACTAAAATAATTAAAATTTAATGAAGCTTTCTAATATCCGCCAAATAATTTCCTTGCCTCGCTCTCTCTCTCTCTTTGTAGTAGTCCTTCATTCAACTTTACACCATGAACTTCCATCTTCTTTTCCTCTTCACCGTCGGCATTGCTGCCTCATTGCCGGTAATTTTAAAAAAATATTTGACAAAAACTTGAAACTAACTTTTTTATTTATTTAAATAGTCGCCAGGAAGATTCAAGCGGGCCGAAATTGGTAGTGGTAGCGGCAGCGGCGAGCCGCTACCCCACGATAACGCTCAAGACGTTGTTGGGAAAATTTCCAGACCGAGACCAGACAGAATTGGCAGACCGGAAAGACCCGAAGGCAGGATTGGCAGACCTCGTGGGAACCGTCACCATCACGAAAAGTTGTCTGATGAAATAAGGGACGCCATTAATGAGTACATTCATGAAGCCGTTGCCAAACTTTCACAAAAGCATCATCATCATGCTCAGGAGGACGTTGTCGAGAGAGCGGGAGGGATTGTGAGGCACTCGGACGCAGATAAAATAAGTGGACGAATATTTAATTTTGGCGGTCTCTTGGGTGGCATCCCTCTCTTGGGACCCACCTTAAAGGGTGCGGTAAAAACTTTACCCGTCGTTGGTGGGTTTGTCGGGGGTGATGATGAAGGGATTGAGGGAAGAATTGGCGGTAAACCTGGTGGAAAGCCTAAGCCATCTAGTGGCGGACTTAATCTTGGCGCTCTTTTGAGTGGCCTCCCTCTGGTGGGACATACTTTACAGGGTACCGTCAAAAAGTTACCCCTTGTTGGCGGTTTAGTCGGAGGTGATGACGAGGTTCACGGGAGATCGGCCGCTCATAAGGAAACTGCTGCGGGTCTTTTGGGAAATTTGGATGTGCAAAACCTCATTAAAATCCTCCCTCTTCAGGGAGTTGGACGAACTGTTGGGAATCTTCCCCTTATTGGAGAGACAGTACAGAAGACCACGGGTGGTTTGCCCATTGTGGGTCAATTGGTCACGGACAGTAATGGTCAGTCTTCCCTTGTTCAACTGGTCCCGCTCAGTTCTGTCGTCAATCTTGTCCAAAGTATATTGTCCGTCTTTGGGGGATTGAACCTTGGTTAAATATTTAATTATCTTCAGTTTCCCTAATTCACTTTGATTAAATTAAACAAATCATTTGAATTTTAAATGTCATCTTACAATTTACTTAAATTGATTTTAATGATGGACACTATTTTGAAACTAAAGCCAAGTCAGGACAAATGAACAATTAAATATAATTAATTAAAATGATTTGAATAAAATTAAACTATTTATTTATCTTATTTATTTTTGGCATATTCCATATTTAATTGTCAATATTCAACATTTTGCAGTCAATTTTATTTTGCCGCTTTTTAACAATTTAATCATTTCAAAATGTCACGTTGGTCATTTATTCCATGAATGGCATAATTTTTAGGCGCTATATTTTGAATAAAGTTTCCCGCAATTTTAAAAATTAAATGTTTTTTATGGCCTACGTCATCAGAGACCAAGGGATAGGAACGTCATCAGTTATTTTTTTGTAATGGCGTTTCCAGCGCGTGCTTTTAATGGCTCAAATTTTGTAATAGTTAAATTTTAATGGGGCATGCGATTAACTCACTTGTGTCAACTAAAATTTCAAACTATGACCATCATATTTTGTTACATGAAGCAATTAATTTTAAATATTTTATTTTCTTAATTGAAATTACAACAATAGATGACCTCTATGTTGTTAAAAAAGTCACATACTAGGTATGTGACATTTTAGTCATATGATTAAAACGATGATTAAATAAAATATATTTTTGTAATATATTAGTCCCAATTTTCTGTTTTGTGGATCAGTGGCTCAGTGGGTCCAATGAACACTGAAGTCAATTTATTCAATTTGATTGGCAGTTATAAAACTATTGAAAAGACTAGACTACTCAGCCGACCATATTTTTGTCGGCGGCGACTTGGAGGCCAAAACTGGTCGGCGGCGGCGGCTGACTCTGGATTCGGCTAAAAATATTTTCCACTGACAAATTTTATCATTTTGCATGTCATTTTGCATAAAATTTGTCAAATTCACGGCGGCTAGCCGTATTTTTCTCGGCGACGGCGGCTGGGGCTGGAAAAAAAATTTGGCCGGCGGCGGCGGCGGCTAAAATTTTCAAAAAATCCCAGCCGGCGGCGGCTGAGGAGTCTAGAAAAGACTTTAGGAAATTATTTAACTTAATTTATTTTATTGCGAATAAATAACAGTTAATTTTAAGTTTAATGGAAAAAGTGCGAAATTGTTGTTTGCAAACATTTTTTGCTTTGGGCTTTTACAATAATTTGAACTTGTACCCATAAAATTTTATTAGCCAGTTGAATCTATGTCAGATGCAAATTTCATCTTAATTTTGTTTGCCATTTTTTTCATACTCTACTACTCCATCAATAATTTTTGCAAATAATTTGCAAAAAATGGAATATCCTCCATAAACTCGTCTAGTCGCGAGTCACCTAAAAACAGAAAATTCTTGTAAGTCAAACCATTTGAATAATTAAAACCTGTTTTTTTATTATCAGTTCAATCACCGTTCAATTGTTTTTAATTATTCCCAATTTTGCAAATTGCAAAAATATTTTTTTGCACTAAATCTACAAAAGATTTTGACTTTGTCAGTTCAGTCTGCCGTCTTCGACTTGGCTAAATTGTTATCATAATTTAAAGTTAACTCTTAACTTTAGTTTAATTTTTTTCATTAATTTTGCAAATTGCAATGATAAAATAATTTTGGCACAAAATCTAGCTTTTTTGCAATTTTTCAAATTATCATCATGAATTTTAGTTCAAGTCCACAACTGTTTTGTCTGCTGTTCTTCATTTTTGTATTTAATTTAAATTTAGCAAGGGGTCAAGAAGCGCCTTCTGAAGACGTAAAATTAATTTAATAATTTATTTAAAATTAATTTGCAATTTGATTTAATTATTGATTTTTGGCAGAGTATTTTAAATTGGCATCCCCCCAAAGAATTCCCGAAACAGTATCCCTATTATTTAACAGGATACGATCAGGAAGGTTGTCCAAGTAAGTTGGTAATTAAATTACAGATTACAAATTAATTTAATTAATTTAAATTGCAATTAAAAACTAGTATGGCTCGCAAACTACGGGAGATGGGACTTGAGGGCGACGGTGGAGAAGGGTGGGAATATAGCCAAAAAATTGGATAAATATTTGGACCAAATCATTGAGAGAATGACCCGCCCTAAATTATTCAAAAAAACCGAAAATTCAACTGGAAACTGTTTCGTTATTATTGGCGACATGCAAGGCTACGCCAGTCGCCAATTTTATCATGCACCAAGTAAGCCAAAAAAATTAAAAATTGGCGGGCAAATTAAAAATATTTATTTATTTCAGCTTTCCAAAGATATTTAAAATATCTGACATTATTTGGACCAGCTCTAGAGAGAAATGAAAGTCGAATGAAGAAAGGAATTTTCATTAATGGTACATTTAAAAATTAATTTAATTAAAGAAAATTAATTGATACAAAATAATAAAAATTGTTTGTAGCTAATTGGGTTTTCAGACTAGCTTGGTCCCTAATTAAACCTGCACTGGGTCACAATTTTGACCATTTTGAGTTGTACGGGACGAATAAAAGGGAATGGGAGAGAGAATTATTTCAATTTATTGACCGGAATCAACTTCCGGAATGGCTGGGAGGGACGGAGAATAATCCCGTGCTTAATTTTGGTTAATGTCACGTGTCAAGAATAGTTAAAATATTTTAATTTATAATTTTTAACATTTTTAATAATTTTTGGAAATATAGAAAGATTCGGCAATGTTCCCTGATCATTGAAAACATTGCCTTTATCATACCCGTCCAAATAAAAAAATGTTTTTTATTGTCACATGTAGTCAGTAAAGTGTCCATTATTTAAATTAAAATAAATGTAAGAAATTAATTAAAAATTGAACATTAAGTTTAATTTAATGACAATACTTTTTTTGATATTGAAAAATAATTAATTTTTTAATAAATCAATAGAATTAGTTTATTTTGCATATTCATTTATAAAATTAAAATTATAATAATGTAAAAACTTAAAGACTATTATTTGTACAATTAATTATAAATTAATTCGCAAGAGACGTCCATTAAACTGAGAAAATGACGAGACGGTTGACAGTTATCCTTGGAACGTTGTGGGCCATTAAAAGGTGACGAGCCCTTTCTTTTTCATCCCCCCTCCAAAATTGACACCCTTCCACTGGACACTCCAACTCCAATTCATTTTGACGGGGTTGACCTTGGTCAATCATTCGACGTGAAAGTTTCTGTGAATGTTTGAACGAGTTCATAGGGTGAGGGTGAGATGCTGGCAAATTGTCCGTGGTGTTGTGTTGGACATTTGGATGCATGACTTTTGTATGTCGAGTGAGATGTATACGTGACTTGCTTGAAAATGTACAGTGGTGACATTTGTAGGGGCCGTCACCCGTGTGTTTACTTCGGTGCCTTTCCATGGATGTATTGGTGACGGCGGAGTAGGCACAATCGGGACATTTGTAACATTTTTCCCGGGTATGTCGATGATTGATGTGAGCATGCAATGTATTAGATTGGGAGGCAGAGTAGGGACACATTGGACATGAGAAGGATCTCTCTCCTGTATGAATCCTCACGTGTTTCTTCAAATTCCCTGCAGAGGCAGAGGAGTAGGGACAATGTGGGCCGGCATGAGATGTCTCTCCTCCGTGTCCTTTAAAATGATTTGTTAATTGTTTTTGATTGGTTTGGTAGGGGCAGTGAAAGAGTTTCTCATTTGAGTGTACAAACGTCATGTGCTGCTTTAGATTTGTCTTGTTTTTTGTCTTGTACGGACAGATGGAGCATGAGACAGGTTTGGAATCTTCATGGATCTTTAACTGTCTTCTCAAATGAGATTTTCGTCCAAATTTTTTGGAACAGAGGGAGCAGGCAAATGACTTTAATTTTGTGTGGGTCACATCATGGAAAATTAGGACTCTTGGCATATTGTCTCGTCTACAGCTGAGTCTACAGAAACATAATAATTTTGATGCCCTTTTAAGGACAATGAGGAGCTTTATCTCGAGGCCCCTTAAAATTGTTGAACCCAATTTTATCATTTCTAATACTAAGAAAATATTAGACACAAGGGCATAATGGAATGAGTCACATTTATTTTTGTTCTCAGACTTTGTCCAGCCTCCAATTCCAATATTTTTCAGGCTCCCAAAATTTCTCAAGGCTCTCTTACTCGTCTCCACAATAATTTATTTTTGTTCTTGTTAATTTTTACAAAACCCACCCCTCAAAAATTAATTTCCCTGTTAATTTTGTCAACTCCAATAATAACATGGTGTCAATTTCAACTTCCAGACTGTGGAGAAAAGAGAAAAGTAATTTTTTTAAAAATATTTAAATAAATCATAAATTAATTTTAATAAATAAAATGAAATTTCTTAGACATTTTTTCTCACCAAGACTCGATTTCCATCCCCCACGAATCCTACGACTTCATCAAAAACTTCAATCGGGACTACACCCCAATAGAAAAACTAGGCCAGGGGAGATTTGGCAATGTGTGGAAAATTCAAAAACAAAATCTCCCGCCATTTGCCCTCAAAGTCGTAGAACTAACAAAAGACAGGAGCAACCTTTACGAACAAATGGAGCGGGAATTGGACATTTTAGAAATAATTCAAATCACTAAAACTCCGTCAGATCATCCTGGTCAAAAAAATGTCCTTAAAATCCACAAAGCTTGGGCAGTGGGCGCGTCATCTTCCGACAGACAAAATTTTCTTTTGTGCCGTCCTTGGCTCTCATTCTCTAAGGGAGATCTCTTCACTTTCAGTGAGTGGGAAAGATTAGAGCGGGTCCTCTTCATTCAAATGGACTACTGCAACAATCAGACTCTTCACCATTGGCTTCAATCAGAGGCCTCTACCGGGGAATTGCTCCAACAGGGCAAACAATATTTTACCCAAATCGTTGATGGGCTCTCTTTTATTCAGGAATCGGCTTCCAAAATTCTGCATCGAGATCTCAAACCCACCAACATCCTACTGGACACCCGCTGTGGCTATACAGTGGCCAAAATAGGAGATTTTGGCTTGTCTAGAAAACGGATGCAGGATAATGAAAGTGACATTACGAGTCTCGTGGGAACCCGCCTTTTTGCCCCGCCAGAATATGGTGATGAGTTTTCTAATAAAGGTGACATTTTTTCTTTGGGCCTCATTCTCTTTTTTATTTTTGACCCACTTTACTACATCAAATCTTACCTTGAGAGAGTGACCCTGGTTAGGGGATTCAAACTTGACAATACAATTATTCCAAGGGACTCTCACATTTTGAAATTTCCCGCTGAGACTAATTTACTTCTTCAAATGTTGGCAAATGAACCAAGAGAGCGCCCTACCGCGGAGGAGATTCGGAGTCAACTATCTCAAATTTGGGAGTGAGTCACTAATTATTTTTAATAATATAAAGTCAAGTTTTTTTGAAATTAATTTAAATTAATTGTAGGTACTCCATGAGGACTGACGAGGGGAAGGGGTCAGCCCACGTGGGCCACTCTAGTGGGACTATCTCCTTCGGGTCAATTGACAAGGAGAGGGAGTCAATGGGGGCTATTCATGTCATGTGCATGGCTTGTGAGACCCATTTTTTTAAGATGGAGCAACTGGTCTTACATTTGAATGGACCCGGGGGATGTGCCACACAGGAATTGGATGACAGTCAGAGTTTAGGGCCATGGGTCATGCTGCCAGAGCCAGACAATTTTTTGGGGGTACAAGAGACACGCCCTAGGTCTAAAAAGTCTTGTCAACTGTTATAAACCGTTTTTACCGTTGTGAGGACTCGAAAATTTGGTATGGGTGTGACTGAATGGACCACTCAAACTGTTGTGATTTCTCTCCCGCCATACTTTGAAATTTCAACTTAAATCATCCCATCTAAGTTTTACATGGAGCACAAATGCCTTAAAATATCAAAGAGTAGTTTTTTGTATTTTTTATTACAATTTAACACATCTTGTGAGTCACAAGATGTGACCTACAATTAAATTATTGTACATAATTTTTCAATATAAAATATGATCCTTTCTCATTGGCCAAAAAAAATTGTTTTTTATTTTACATCAGCTTGACCCTTTGTTTTTAATTACAATTAAACTATAGGCTCGAAACTAATTACCCCAATTGATTATGTAAAAAAAACCTGAAACACGTGAAAAAATTAAATTAGCTTGATATTTGACAAGTGTTGGCTTACTATTTAATTTAAAATTGGCATTGCTGAATTGAGCGACTCAATTTGAGGGACTCAATTAATATTTCAAGTATGAGAAAAAGTAGAATTTTCATCTCCAAAAATTTTAAATGTCATTAAATTGTTTACATAGCTTAACTAGCTAGCATGTGGATACATTGAATATATGCGTTGTGAATTAATTTGTAAGACAAATGTTTGTATTTGAATTATTTTAATTGTTTTCTCGACAAATTCTCAATCTCCCATACCACATACACCTCTTGGAATTTTGTGGTTGACACATTTGAGTTGTTTTTAAAATTGAAAACTTGTCAACTTAAGACGTCAACCACGTTCTGTGTCCCCTGGAAAAAATTATTTTACTCGAATGATTGACAAAATTGTTTCTTCCTCTTTTTGTCATTCAAAATTTAAGCCACGTGGCCTTTCACTGTCATGTGTTTCCACATTTAAAATGTTCAAAAATAATCCTTGTTTTGTTTGACACTCAATTAAATTCAACACTCGTTATACACAAGTTATAAATTTAGTTTTTTTTAAATTTAATTTTTGTTCACAACAAAATGGACACACTATGACGCAAAAAAAATTTGTAGAATTAATAAAATGGCCACTCCTGCTCGCCTCTTTCTGTTGGCTTGCTCTCTTCATCTCCGCCATCTTAACTGCGCTCCTACTCACCACACTGAAACTGTCAATTCTCAAACAAAGGCCACAATGGGAGATTCTTTGCAGAGTCTTGATGGAAAACCTCCTCTGGTTGTTGGGAATTTTGGTCTATCAGGTGGAAGAGATCGACAAATCGAAAAAGTTTGGAAGGGGCTGGAAATGGCTTTTGGTAGTTTGGCTGGTGATGGGGATAATATTGACGAATGGGTACACGGGAATCATCAAATCGGACTACACCCTCCCCTACACCTTCCACACCCCCTGGCAGTTAATTTGTACAGGAATTCAGTTAAGATGTACAGAACCTTAGTTGATTTGTACAGAACTGTGTTTTGTATTAGAATTTAGCATTTTTATTTATTTCCATTTCTCATGCACAAAATGAAAAAAAAACAATGCATGAAAGTGTGAGGAGAGGGGAAATTATACAAATTTTCTGTTCAGGAGTTGTCTTTATTTTAAAGGCTAATTATACTTATAAGTATTTACCATTTACAATCAAATTAAAAAACATATACTTCATTTATTTGAGCACGAATTACTAGTTGTTATTTTTACTGCTTTTATATTCTTTAATTTTTTAAAATGAAATCAGATTCTTTGATTTTATTTTTTAATTCTTGAGGCTCAGCCATTATTGCTATGTTTCAAAAGTTTTGAAATAAAATGTAAAAACTAAATAAGTAGGATAAATCTCTTAGCCTCTGATTAATTGTAGTTAATTTTCTGGCTTGTCTCCAGATTGAAACTTTTGTCGATTGTCCTCTGTTCGACTTTGCTCAGAACAAATTATTTGTAATAA
>JAQIVZ010001580.1:0-30394 GCA_034700945.1 Arrhopalites spinosus
TTTGGGGGTTCCTCATTTTGTGAAAATTATGAGGGAATTTCAATTTCTCCAGTGGAAAGACTCGAACATGGAATTATTATAAATAATTGAAGAGGTACATTAAATTATTAATCAACGTTTTTTAATATGTTTTACTATGATTAGTGCAGGGCTCTCAAAATAATTTTCATTTTTTCAGAGTACTCACAAGACTGCATTTTGCGAGCTGAAAAAACTCAAAGGGATGACGAAATGGAGATGGAGAGGCCACGTTATTTTATTGGTGAATCTAATTTGATTTTATATGGAGCTCAAATTTTTGACAGAATATGTTGATACTCTCAAAAATTGTGTACAGAATTTTGAAAATGATTTTAAAATATTTCTTTACTTTATTCCATTTAATTTAAAAAAGTATGCATCTCCCTAATGTATAAAATTACTAAATTGTTGACTCATTTCTATTAACTTGAATTAAATGGCTTGTTGTGACAATTTGTGATGTGATTTAATTAAATTGACGCGCGGGAAAAATGATTAGTTACTGACGAAAACGATTTAACTCATAAGTAATTATTTACGAGTCCTTTAAATGAGATGAAAGCACGAGTAATTCACGAGTTTAAAAATTAATTCACACCGCCTTCAAAAAATTAAAGAATTGATGACAAAAAAATAATTTGTATTTACCAAACCAAAGAAAATAATGAAGAAATAAAATTTTAAATTTTAATATTGTTGACAAATTAAATTAAAATAGACACATTTAACAAAAGTAAGAGTACAAATTGATAATTAAAATAAAATGGTTGACATGAAAGGGATGAAAATTCGGCTTGAATAATTGAAAATTAAATAGAGTTGCCTCTGCCTGCCTTACTACCTTTCTCCTCCTTGATCTCACCATAAACATTGAGAAAGTTCCATCTCTTAATATCAAAATCATGACATTTATATTTTTCTTGCATAAATATTGTAGTGTCTAACTTTGAATTTTTGTCTGTCAAAACTTTTTCATCATACTTCCAAATACAATTGTCACAAACTTTCGTATTGACTACCCATCCCTTGTACAGACCCCCAAAATAGCACACAAAAAAGAAAAGGATGGTACATATGAAAATCAAAAAGCCTAAGCAACCGAGTCTTGGAAGACAACAAGGCATTTTCTTGGGTACTTGAACTGCTTCAAAAACAGGACAAAATTTCCGCCTTGGTTTCATCTTATTCTTGGCATCCATTATACATTGTATTACCAATCCAGCCAACCAAGGGATGAGGGCGACTCCTACAATAACATTAACCCATGTCTTCAACTCATCACAGGCCGTTGAAATGTGAACAGTGACGACTAGAAACAAATTTAAATAATTTAATCCCAATTAATTTTTTCAAATTATTAATCTTATAAATAACATTTTCAATAATTTAATTTAATATATATTTAGTATACCCGCCAAAATGACGCTCAAGTAGCCACCCCCAACATGGGAAAAAATGACAATAAGTCGACCAATGGGTGAGACGGGTCGAAAAGTGCCGAGGATGAAGGACAAGTGAAAAATGAAGATGGTGATGAAGCCAATATATTGATGAAACGTGAGCAATTTCTTTCTGCCAACTTGAAGGCGCTGAATAGCTCTATTTGCACCTTGAAAACTTGTCACATTTAAACGTTCTGAATCAGCCACGAGAGAGCCTCCACCCCAAATTGATCCAAGGGCAATGTAACTGAGTCCCATGTGAAGCTTTAAATTGAATAATTAATTAAATTAGATTTCTTATGATCATATAATTTATTTTTGCCAATTTAATTATTGCATTGCAAAAATACCCATAACCACCATCCAACCAGTAGACAGCAACCCCCCGTTTCTTTCAAGTACCGGGCAATGTGAATATTCACTATACCGAGGACGATGAGTCCAAAAATCATGGCCATCCCATGAATTCTTTGAGCTCTCTATAATAATAATAATTTAGTTTTTGAATAATAACCATTAAATTTGGACAAGTGGTTCCATACATAGTGAAGTCGAACTCTTTTTTCGAAGATTTTCACAGCAAATGGATTATTGTCGTCAGTACATGGACCTTTACAATTTGACTTATGCTTGGGATTATCGATACCGTCTGGGGGTGGGTTGGGAGGTTTGTGATTGGGTGTGGGAGCATTGATTTCCAAACTAAAATTACATTTAGTTTGAGGAATATTGTTACAAATTCTTCTCGACAAAAAGTACGGATCCCCGGGCTCTTGCCCAAGTTGTCTTCGAACACACACGTCGTAGTCAGGACTATAAACAAGGTTACCATCTCCGGGAGCTCTTTGAAAATTTACTCAGTTTTTTGCACTCAGTTTCTCATCCGGCACGTGACACCGCATCGTCCGGTGCCAGTCGACATAGTAAGGGTAAGGCATTCCTATCATTTAAAATTTTAATTATTCTCACTATAATAATATAATTATTCTGAGAATTAAAATAATTTTGTCAATTGTATACCGTCAACACTGTCCACCATATTGTGGTCAATGACTGATGTGAAGAAATAGTCGACATTTTCGTAGGCGTCTGATCCCAACTTTTCTATGGCCACTACCCTATTTCAAATGTATCATATCAAATTATAATTAAAAATTTTATTTAATTTTAACATTTCGACTATTTTATTTACAAAAATTGAAGACGGAAAGTTTGACGGCACGTTAAGTCCAAAAAATTATAATTCATGTGAAATTCCTCCCTAGACACAATTATTAATTAATTGAAATTAATCCCAGTACTGTTTGTATATACTGGACAGGACTGCCATCTTTATTAATTTTAATTAATTAAAATCTTACTCTGGCTTGGATTTTGAAGCGAAGGCATAAACGTTAGGATGCTAAAATAGACGTGAAAGGAATAAAATTAATTATAATAATTCAAATTAAATAACAATTAAAGATGGGGACTTTGCCCGAATATTAAAATGACTTCTTCGAGCACAAGGAATCGTGGCGGCTCGTCGACCCAATGTGAGAACCTCTCCAGTCTCACCATCACCAACTTTGATACTCTTACTTTTACAATCCAGACAAGCAAATTCTAGAGATCCATTTATTTTTATTTTACATATTATTGAAATATAGTTAAAAAATAATGTTGGCCGCTAACCCAAATCAAATTTTCCAGTGGGGGCAGCAATGGGAGATGTAAAGGCTTGGACGATGAGTCCTTGTATTGGCTGTAGAGAATTTAATTTTTAAAAATAAATTACAATTCAAAATTAAAATTAATTCTTACTTTTGTTGCTGTGATATGAATATGAATCCATTGCCTCATAACTCTACCTATAATTAATTACAATACATTAAATATTAATTTTAATTAAAATTATAATAGAATTTGTGGGCCTACAAGTTTCGTATTTTGAACTCTCTTTGGTGGAGTCACACTCGGCCATAATCCGATAATAGTAAATCTAGAGAGAGATTGCGAGATTAAAAATTAAATTACAATTAATATTCTGGAATAAATCAAATAAATTGTTGTGCACAACATTACGTACAGTCTTTATCAACTTTAAACTTCCCGTGTTGAGACTTTGTCCTTGAAAATATGTTGAGTCGGTTCTAATGGACTCCTTGAAAAGAACCCCGTCAGGTAGATTCGTCTTGTACTCCTCGAAAATTTCTTTGGTGACACACAAATGAATTTGTCTTGATTCATTGTCTGGTAACTCGTCCTGACCTAACCCCCATTTGATGCAATTGACCATTGTCCACACACTCAACAAATAACCTCCCCACCTCATCTTCTCTCTCTCTCTCTCTTGATCCACAATTCAATAATCAAGCTAATTGTAATTAATTATAATTTTAATTCACAATTAAAATACGTCTTCTCTTCAAATGAATTGGTGGTTGAATGAATTTTTTCAAAAGAAATAATTATTTTCATGTTTAAAATATTTTGTTTACAAATTTCATTTTAATTATCCATGGTAACAATTGAAAGTAATTATTATTTTTAGGAATTTATTATTTTAATAATTTAATATTTAATAATTAATTGTGAAATATTATTTCACACCACTCACTTGATATTTTTCCGATTTTTTGGAACCAGAGCAGAGGTAAACAGTCGACGAGTTCCAAATATGACTTGAGGACTTTCGACAATTTTTAATTTGACTATGATTATGATTAGAGTTAATCATAATTTTGGTCTTTGGAGTTACTTTAAAAAGCTCAATTTAAATTTCTTCCATACTTTTCCCTTTGGTTTCGAGGACACCAAAATAAATGTAAATGGCGCCCACACAACAAATACCTGCAATGCCTCAATAAGCCCCAGCATTCCCCAACCAACTCATCGAATTCAAGAAAAAACGAGTCAACAAGAATGACAATGCCCATCTAAATGATGTCAAAAAACTGGAAGCCACTCCTACAAAAATATTCATTTTTTAAAAATTATTTCTGAAAAAAACTCCAATTAAATTGTATTACCTCGAGCTCTCGGTGGTAGAATCTCTGTCTACAATTAAAATTAAATTCCAATCTTACAATACCTTAATTAAATTTATTACACATCCTTGACTTACCACTACTGTCGCAGGAATAGCGCCCATCCTAGACAAACAAAATAAATTAAATTTTTATTTAATTACAAATTAATTAAATTAACAATTAATTACCCAATGGAATATCCAGCAATGAAACTCATCAAACTGGTTTCTCCCGAGCAAAAACCGGGTCAATTTCTTTAACATAAAAAAATCCTCCCAAAGCCACGAGTGACAAAGACATCAAAGTTTCTGAACTAATTAACAATTTCCTTCTTCCACACCTGTCCATCAGAGCAGCCGAGCCTATAGAGACAACCTGAAATAATTAAATTAAAAATTAAATTAAATTAATTTAAATAATTTTAAAAGACTTACAAGATCAACCACACCCAAAATGGTCGAAGATAAATGTTCATCAATGTTGACTCGAGCAGATTCAAATATTTCAACGCGGTAAAAGAGAACGGCAATCATTCCAGAGAAAACTTTGAAGAAGAAAAGGAGTAAACCAATCACAATCGGTTTTCTGATTTCCGGTTTTAAAAAATCTTGAAAGCCCTTTGAATTATATTTCTTTTCTCCAAATCTAATTCCACCAAATATTTTTTAATCTCCGTCATTTCTGTCACAATAACTGGAGACTCCTTATTAAGGCCCCGGAGCCAGCACAAACTTTTCAAGGCTTAAGGTCGAGGTAAGGATGAGCTCCACAATGCCGCCTCCCATGTTAAAGGCAATGCTGCCTCCCATGCTGCCTCCCGAAACTCCGCCTACAAAACGTCCAACGTTGCCACGATTTTTTCCATAAAAATGCCCATGCTGCCTCCCATGATAAAAATTCTCAGCAATGTTCCTCACCAAATCCCGTCCCGTCTCGAACGAAGCTCTAATCGACTTGTTGAGAGTCAATTAGCTCAATAAGTTTTTGCTGAAGTCCCCTACCAAATTACAAGTTAAATGAGGTCAAAGGGCATTCTCCCGAGTATGATTGAACAACAAACGATTAAATCGTTACGATCAAAGCACAGTTTTAATTCTATTTAATTCCAATGATAATTGCATAATTTAATTCCCGACACCGACACATAATTTCTCTCAGGTCATATTTAAATATTTAGTTAACTACAATAAATTGTGAATTTAATTTTAAAAATTTCTTGAAAATGAGAAAATAAAATTGCGACTTAATTAAGGGTTTAATTTAATTAATTTTTTTTGTTTACTTGCACACCGCTCATTGATATTTGATTTGATTTGTGCGGAATCTGAAATCTAGTTCGTAGACTTTGAATTTCTTCATTTTATTCATCAAATTTCTGCTCTTTTATTTCCACAAAAATTAACTTAATTTTAATTGTTGTCATGACTTTCAAAATTTTGAATAATATTTACAAATAATTTTTTTTCAAATTTTCTACTACACTTCCCACAGCCCATCATTGAGATGGGCTAGACCTCATTTAGTGATTAGATAGGCTAGAAGTAGGACGTTTAGTTTAGGTCTTAGAATTTAATTGTAGAATTAAGTTAATTTTAAGGCTAAATTAATCATAATTGAAATTAAATTTAAAAGTAATTAAAATCAACCATGCCCAACAACAACAATAGGCGCAACAACAGCAACAATAGAGACAATGACAATGGTGGAAATGGAGGTGGTGGTGGAGGTGGCACTGACTGTGGAATTTGTCGGCCATGTGGTATAATAATTAAACCAAATTAACAATTAAATTAAATTAACAATTAAATTAAATTTGCAGGAGTGTGTGAATTATCAAATAAATGTGGAACCTTCATTTGCGCCATTATTTGTACCGTAAGAACTAAAATCAAATTACTAATGAAAATAATTAGAATTAAATAATAAATTAAATGGTATAAAGGTATGGGGGGCCATTTTGACTTTAATTTCCGTTTCCTACCTCATCACTTCATTTTCGCTTATAACTGACGTAAATGACAACGCATCAAGTTACGGGATTTTCGTCCTGGTGAGTTATCTCGTGGCTTTCTTCATCTCCCTCTTTTTCCTCGTGGCCAGCATCCTCTTAATTTGTGCCTCTCGTAAAAATGGAAAGGTAAGGGTTTAAATTAAATGACAATTAATTAATTGACTAATTAAAATGGGGAATAGGAGAAGAAATGTTGGGTGTTCCTCTGGATTTGGGCAGCCCTCATTTTGGTGGGGGTGAGTCTTATATGTCTCATTGCATTTCAAGTTTGGTATTGCGGTTCCGCATTTTATGGCTATGGCACTTATTTCAATATGTACTATTTGGGATTCGGCTGCATCATTTGGCTCTGGTATCCTTGGTATGCCCCCCTTCCCATTCTTTAATTATCATTTAATTGTCATTTAATTTAAATTCTTAAATTCTACAGGTGGATTGCCTACGCGTACTGGTGTGATCTGGGAGGAAAGTCTTGGTGTAATTGTCAAAATTGTTAAAAGACGGGAGGATTCTCTCTCATTTCTACTCATGAATCTAAATTATTTGTAGTGAATGATTTAATTTAATTGGAAATTTTAATTGGAAATTAAAGTCAAGCCTTGTCATTATTAAGCCAGTTTCACAAATATTCAAAATTTATTGTCTCAAAGAATCCCCAACACTAACCACATTGATAATTAAAATAATGGAAAGGAAAATAAGGCTGATGGCTTGAAATAAAAGAGAATAATTACTCATTTTTTGAAATTCTTCTAGCTCCATCAAAACAAGTCTCAAAGTTTGTACAAAAACAGTTCCAATTTTATCATTGACCATAAAGTCCATTTTATTTGACTCCTTCTCTTGACCAATCAAAGATGACTGGGATTTTTTGGTAATGTCACTCACCAAACAAGGAGCCATGGCTTGAAAAACATTGTGTTTACAACTTTGATAATAAATGTCACCATTATCTTGTACCACAAGAAGTCTATGAATTCGATGTACATAACATCGAATCGATGAGGGCCCTTCTTTTTCCAATCTTCTCCAAAATCTTTTTAAATTTCTCACACTCCCACAATCCGACAATTGTTCTACGTGGGGCCCAGTTGTGGCCAGAACAGCCAATAATTCATTTTTCATAATGCCATCCCCATCATTTTTTATTACTTGACCTGGCCAGGCTTGGGCTGTGACATTAATTTCAATTTTTTGACCAGGATAAATAAATCCCATTGGTGGTTTGGCACAAAAATGAAATTTTGTGGATAAACATTTTAATTTAATTTTAAATGCGACTCGCACACTCCATTTGCAGTACAGACTAAATTTTCCAGTGTACATTTTCTTGTCTTTGTTGTACAAAAAATAAATTGTGTCTGGGGCACACAATGGCGACTCTTTCATCTTTTTTTGCCGCTCTTTTTCAGTGCATTGATACGCATCGTCAAATGTCGAGTCACATGATTGATTATTTTCAAAACATTTGGAAACTTTATCTTGATCTAATTTAATTAATTCATCTTCATAATTATTTTCTTTTTTGTCCCCACTGTCTGCCAAGTTAATTAAAGTCATGTCAACTTTAATGCTTGATTTTTTTACCAAGTCTTTTTCAGTATTTGAAGCTTTTGGTGTTAAATTTAATTGGGATTCATTTTGATGAATTTTGTGTTGACTTTCAGTTGATTTTTGACAAAGATCTGTCATTTCAAAATCAATTTCTGAGTCTTCCAATTTGAGAGCATTTATATGGAGAATGGCTGTGCTTTGGGGAGATTTTTGGAATTGAGACGATTCCGGATCATTCGAGTGAGAATCCACATGTGGCCATGTTTCTTGAGATGATTTTAACAGCAAGTCTACACTTGATCTTTTATTTGGTGTGGGAATTTTTGTGAATTTTACTTTAATTGGGATTCGAGTAGAACTGACATTGTCAACTTTTAATTTTGATTTAGACTCTCCGAATAATGACAACTCGTCCTCCATCTTGACTTTTTTGAGCGGGTAATTTTTAATATTTTACAGTATTTTCTTGCTCTATCGAAATAAATTATAAAAACTTTACGTTTTTGAACCATCAACAAAAAAATATTTTAATTATTTTCCAAATTAAATAGAAAGCGGCCATTTTACCAGATTAATGTGGAAGTCCTTTGTGATGATTTAATTGTCATTAAATGTATTGAACAATAGCCAAATAATGTTAAATTAATTATAATTAACTTAAATTATTACTCAATTAGGCATATGAACTACGGGATCGAGTACTCGAGCGACAGTACAAAATTTGAAAATATTTTTTTGGCGGCATGTTTTAATTAATTTTGGTCAAGTGTGCATGACAATATTATCATCATTTTAATGGTGATTCTAATTAAAATTTTGAAATTGGCGATAAACTTTACGTTGGGTTTTCAAATTCTTGAATTGAAACTTTATTTCTTTGAAAAAAAAAAGAATTTAGATGCTTAATCAATCCTTGCCATCAAATCCAAAAATGGCGCGCATGTCATTGGGTTTAGCTTGAGATTTGGCATATTTGTACTTTCGTCGTTTCCCTTCTCGTTCCAATCTCGATCGTTCTCGAACATCTCGTTCGGCAGCATTGGCAGCATTGCTCAACATTTGTTTGACATCTCGATTTAATTTAATGATTTCTTTCATGGAATTTTTAATGTAATTTAATTGACGGAAAGTGTCCTCTGGTGGGATTTTAGCCCTTGCAGCTCGACCAAGTTGTTTACACAAACCGAGGTACAAATTATTAATGGCCATTTTAATTTGACCAATCAATAAAGTTCGGCTGGCTGCCGTTGTCTTGATGTGGAGGAGCATCTCTTCCAATTGAAGGATCTCTTCTTGAAGATTGTCCCGATACACTCGAAACTCCGACAGGTAATTGTTGTACACCAGTAACTCGTTCGAACGTAACTAAATTTAATTATCAATTTTAATTGTAAATTAAAAACCAAATTTAATTTTAAATTTTACCTCCATCGTCCTCTTCAAGGAGTGTTGGGCCCTTTCTATTTTATCTTGATTACGAAGATCTCTTGTGATGAGTCCGTTTCTAAATTAAATAATGTTAATTAAATGTTTTTAATTAAATATTTAATTGTTTTACCTCGCTTGTGACAAGACACCATATCGGTCAATGATATCCCGAATATCGGAGAATTCTCCGTGACTCTAATTTCAAAAAAATTTAATTATTTTTGACAATTGTGGGAAGGGAAAGATTCGGCAATGTTTCCCGTCCCGTCATCATTGGAAACATTGCGGAATCTTTCCCAGTTGGTTTTAATTGCAATTACCTCATCTCGAACTTTTTCGAGGTACCGTTGAAAAATTCGAAATCTCTCGAGGCGCTTGTCACATTCATCTTGACGACGGAGGAGACACTCCAATTCTTTTTTTAGTCGATTGATTTCATACAATTTCAAAATTCTTTGACTCATCTCATAAGTTGTCTGCCTCACCGCCCGATTTCTTTTGGTCAACGTTTCCTTTAATTAAAAAAATTCATCATAATTAAATTATTACAGAAACAAAACTAATTAAAATAAAATAATCTATTAAATTGTACCTTGTAGTAACTATCAAATTTGACTAGAGCTTGATCAACGATGACTAGTACAAAAGTGAAAATAAATATATTAAATAATGGTGTGAACTCAATTAATTAAATTTAAATCCCATTTAATTTTAATTACCTTGCTTCCCCTGCCCAATTTCCCAACGGCCTTTAAATCCATCTTTAATATGAGAGTACTTAATTCTTTCTTTAATTAAAATGGAGTCGAGACAAGCCATTATTTTTCTCCGATGCAAAACTTCGGACCCCTCGGTGTAAAACCAGTCAGAGTACTCGTCTTTGTATCTATAGTTTAATATTATTAATTATTAATAAAAAATTAATTGTTCAATTAATTTAATTAACACACTTGTTTATTTTTTCTTCCTCTCGATCAACAAAATATTCATCCAAGGATTTCTGGGTAATTGATGGGGGTTCAGGCTCAGTTTTGGTGACTTTGACGAGTTGAATGTCATACAAATTTTTCATGACTCGATCCCTCTCAATTTCATCATCACTCCGATCATCACAGGCATCCTCTTGAATTATTTCTGGGTCAACTGGAACCTCCACTTCCGGTTCTTTCTTGGCTTCCTCTTCTTGGTTTTTCAAGGATGACTCAGAGTCTTTGGGTGGGGGTGGTATGAAATCATCTGCTTCATCCCCAGAAGCGTCCACTTTTTCAGCGTAGAGAGATTCATAGTCAAAATCGTCGCCATATTCACTCAAAATCTCTTCAACAATTTCTTCCTCTTCTTCGCTGTCAGCGAAGGGGTCAAATTTTTCGATGGCCATGTCTTCGTCTAAATGACTCACAAAATATTTTGGTTGCGGGTCTAAATAAAATTGAATCGTTTTTTTAAATCTTTTTAAAAAATTAATTAATTATACAGATCAAAATATTTTCTACCTAAGTACGCGGGTATTTTGAATTGTTGGGATTGTCCCGCGTGGATTGAATATTTTGATTTTAATCTTTGTGATCTTCTTGTACTCACTTCATTCCCTTTACATCCAATCAGAACATAATTGGCTGGAGGCGGCGCTGAAACTTTTGTCAGTTTTTCATCTTTTCCCGCCATTTCAATTTTTTCCATCTTTTTAGAATCGTGCATCGAAATTCGAACCAGTTTTGGTCCTTTTTCATTGTCAACCAGTTTGGATGGTGCTTGCATAACGCGCGTTTCAGGCATTATAGTACCTGAATTTTTTGGCGGGTCTTTTGAGAGTTATGGCGCTTTATGCCAATTTGACCCCTTTATTTAGTTTTATTGTCAATTGACAAAAAGTTGGACCAGAGCTCTCGGCTCTCATAAGAGCCTCTGACATGGGTCCCTATCCTACAACGTGCACCGCGCGCGCTCCAGCAGCATTCCAGATCCAGAAATTCGAAAAACATTTAGCGGGAGTTTTATTTAAAGTAGGGGTCACGTGATCATGCCAATATTAAAATTTTTTGTGCCCATTTGCCTATTATGGCCCACTAGACAACTTTCTTGGAGTTTGATATGATTTTAATCATTTTAATTAATGGTAATTAAATGTAACTAGAAAAATTTAATTAAAATCACTTTTTTTATTAACATTATCATAAAAACTAAATACATTTATGTACATGGGTCCATTAATTAATTAAATAAAATATTTTACAAGCTCTCCATTCCAGTGAACAAGGGCCACTCCCTTGACTCACGATGATCAATCCCTACAATACAAAATTTCATTAAATATTTGATTAATTAAATGAAATAATTAAATTTACATGAATCCAAATTGACAAGGGGATAAGGGGTCCATCCATTGTGATTATTGTCACCCCCCGTCAAATTAAATCCCTCCCCCAAATTAACCCCCTCCCTGTCATTCATTTTGGACTTGGCATATTCAATTCGAATCCCGCCCCGATCTGAATACCGCAAAAAGGCCCCTTGCAAAGCTGACATAGCCTGACTGGCACATCGAACATCAATAAATTTAATGAAGGCCACGGGAGTGAGACCCTTCGAGTACAATCGAGTGTTCATATAGCCCGGACAACTCCCAAAAATTCCCGCCACCTCCGCCTCACTTACAAACGACCCCAAATTGGCCACAAAAAGGGTTGAACAAGGATTCTGAGTTGAGAGTGTATGACTCGAATTAAGGGTGGGGGTACTTGGTAAACTGTGCAAGGAAGGGGAACTCAGGACACTTGAAGAGGAGCCAAAAACACTGTCAACGTAGCTCCCAGGATTAAAATAAGGGTCACTAACCCCATATGACCCTGACACAGTCCCTACTCCAGTAGAGGGCGGCCATGCCATTGAATTTGTAGAATTCCAATTTTGGTGGGAAACATTTCTCAAAAAAGTGGGACTGAGTCCACTGACAGGCGGGGAGGGGGAGTATTGTTTTTTTGAGTTGTCCTTGGAAATTTTCGAGTTACACTTGGCAAACTCAAGACGGAGGGTGTTGGGTAAATAAGGGTCAAAAATTGTGTCCTGCAACTCCTTGAGGGCCTCTTCAGCCTCTTGACGTTGAACAAAAGTGACGAACCCAACAGGGGACAAAATTTTTCCATATTTGTTTCGGGCAGTGCTAAGGCGGGATTCGATGAAACCTTTAAAGTTTCGAAAAAGTAGAAAAAGTTCTCGTGGCGTCGTGTCCATTGGTAAACCACTGACGAAGATTGTGCGCACCACCTCTCCATTTTTGGCGGGCTCGTTTAACTGACCCAAATTTAACTCTCCAGTGGGTTCTGGGTTCGCCAGGGTGGCCAGTGGGGGATTTGGTAACGAGTCACCGGTGGCCATTAATTCAATATTCTCCGTCTTGTCTCCCTCCATTTTCTAAAGTCAAAAAGGTCAAGAGGTCAAAATTATTTTAATTGACAAAATTAATGGTTTCGAAAAATTGGTTTGAATTTTGTACCTTTGACGATGCGATCGTGTCACGTGTAGACTACAAGAGGAAGAGGAAAAGGGGAGGAGAATGCAAAGGGTGCAAGTGGGTCAAAGTAATTAATTATAAAAAATTACTTTTAATTTATTTTTTGACCTCTGACCTCAAACTAGACTGTGCTAGAGGATTAGTCTATGCAAATGCAATTAAAAATTAAAATTCAAAACTTTTATGACTTTTACATTGTGTGTGCTGTAGTGCGTACTTTCAATGTGCGGGCAAACCTTGGAATGACCCTCTGCCCTTTGACCCCAATAGACGCGTGAGCAGCGCCATTTTCAAAAAAATATTTTTTTGTTTATCCCAAACACAGAACATGGCATGGCAACTATTTTGACTTGGCGGGATGGCAACAATTTGTTGATTGTTGATGTTTTTTATTTTTCAAAGTCTTTCACTGACCCCAAGGCAAGGTCAAAGGGCAGGGCAAGGGAAGGGCCTTGATTGACCCAAAAAAGAAAATAAATTGTAATTTGTATTATACTTTTAACGGATAATTTAATTTTAATTCCGATTCATTAAAATAATCTCTTTTTAATGAGTACAAATAAAAAATAGATTTAATTGAGAATGGTGTAAATTACATTGTACAATTAAAAATAATTAAAACTTTAACATGGCGCTGGTTTTACCAGAATGCAAAACAGCGCCGTTGTACGAAGAAATTAACAGTCTCATACTTGAGGTAAATACAAACGCAATTATTATTATCCATCATTGTAATTAAAATTAATTAAAATTCCACTGAAATTCTAAACTACCTCAAATTTAATTGTACTCTCCATTAATTTTTAATTGTAATTCAGTACTTGGAATTAAATGGACTAGACAAAACAATTGTCGCCTTTTCATCCGAATGTCGGGCTCGATCTCTACCCGGGCCATTTAATTCATCAGATGACACGAAAGCTGCCTTTAATTTTTATGAGGGAGAGAAACTACTTAAATCATTTGATGAAGGTAATTATAATTTAATTATAATTGGTTACTTATAATAATTTAATTACAATTTAATTTATTATTAAATACTTTATTTAATTTTGACCAAGGTGATCTGGACGCGTTTGTCAAAGTAAGTCTCCATTTAAAATATGAAAAAATATTTAATTTCAATTACTTTGACCTCGTCATGTTTAGCTATGGAAATCATTTCAAGGTCACGTCCAAGTGACGACGGATGACATGAAAAAGTTGGAAGTTTACCTGCGTGTTCATTTTTCACTCTGGCCCACAGCTCACGGTCAACCGGATCCTGTTCAGACCCAGGCGATGAATCACTTAAAAGTATTTTTCGAAGAACAATCTTGCCAACTCTCCCACGATGCCGCCATTCTCCCTTTATTTGCTCTGCCTTATGTCTCGGATCCAAAAAATCATCCCATTTTTCGAGATCTATTTCAGGTAACTCTTAATTAATAAACCAATTAAATAATTAATTATTCTTTAAATTATTTTTGAATACAGCCAAATTGGTCTAATCGACTTCGAGCTCAATTGGAAGCAACTCTACTAAAATATTTTGATCTTTTACAACAAAATCTTGGTATTCATTCAAAATTAGCGGGAATTGTATTGAAATCTCACGCGGGGAATTTAAATTTTAAAGACAAGTCAAAAAGTAATTGCAACCTCTCAACTATTTATCATCGTGATCGATTTTATCAATTGGTTTCAACTTATAGACAAACAAGAAAACTTCTTAAGAATACTAGAGAGTCTTATGGAAAACTTTTGAGTAATTTAAATTAATTACAATTAATTTTATTTTTTAATATTAATTATTTATTTCTCTTAGAAATATCAAATGAATTAATCATCGGATTGGAAGCCGCTGTGGGTGGGCAGAAATTAAGTTTGGAGTCGATTTTGAAGGGCTGCTACCAAATATTCCCCGAATTATTTGCACCGCTTGATCCGAATGGTGTTGTTGTAAGAAAAGGAAACTTTGGATATTTTTAATTGCCAGTTAATTTTAATTAGAAAAATATTAATTGTTTTTTTGTAGGGAACACCAGATAAAGAATATTTTAAGCGATTGGCTCATAGTGCTCAATTTGATAATATTGATTCCGACGTGAGTCTATTTTTCATTGGAATTTCGGACATGAGTCCAGATTTCCTGGATTTTAAAAAAATCAAAAACGTTTTACGGAGTGACGATGTCATCAATGGAGATAAATTGTGTCTCTTGCAAGCTCTAAGATGGGTGAGTTTAATTAAATAATAATCAATTAATAGTTAAAAGTCAAGGCAAACTACAATTAAATTAATTGCCTTTGCCAATAAAAGTGGAAATTCACTAAATAATATTAAAAATAAAATAAAATATTAATTGCAGTTATTAACAAAAAGCACACCAAAATGTCGTCAACTAGCCATGACTGCATTTGTCGACGTAGATTTCCTTGGTTTAAATTCATCCGCTGAATCCTACCGTAATAAATTATTCGACTGTATCATGTCCCAAAATCCAACTTATTTAAAAGAGGTAAATATTCCCACCGTTAATATTACACCAATTAAATATTTTAAAAACATAATTAACAAAATAATTAATTTTTCCAGTGTTTCGCAAGACTTCTCAACACATTTTCCTCAATGAAGACAGGCCGAGCGTACATGGGAAGTAATACAAATTGTGTTGATTTACTTGTTAAAAGTTTACACACATTTCGGGGATTAAACGAGTCTTACATTTGTCAAATGATTATTGCCACCCTACAAAAATTAAGTTTACGGTACAATTTAATTAAATTAAAAAAAGTTAAATGTAAATTGAATATTTGATTTTTTCATAGGAAACAAATGAGACTGGAAATGATACAAAGGAATGTGATTCAATGGCTTGTGAATTATCTCAAAGGAGAATTTAACCGAAATGACAAAAATGAAGGCGTAAAAGAAGAAGGGAAATATTACAATCCGTATTTAATGGAGTACGCTTGGGCCCTGCTGATGAATCTTTGTCTCCATGAAGAATCTCGACCAGCTTGTTCTTCCATTGCCAACGACATCGTCAATTGTGTGACCCAAATGTTACTCAGTAAACCAACACGAGATGTCTATCCCTACGTCATTAGTACTCTCTACTCTCTACTTCGAAATCCCCATGTTTTTGTAGCCGCCAAAAAATTGGGGGTTCAAAATCTATTTGGCAGTTGTATTGACATTGTAAGATTTTGCATTTAATTATTATACAAACAATTAATTATAATTAAAGTAATTTTGTGGGTAGGAGGACACAGAAATGGCCCATCATTTTAGTCACGTGACAGCCATTTTACAAACATCCGGTTTTGATTGGGTCAACACAACCACCGGGGAAGTTGACTATGATGACGATGATGATGTAAAATATTTAAATATTTAAAAACATCATTTCAGAATAATTACAATTAATTATTTCTGTAGATTGACCCATCAGATTTTGAACCGGAAATAGAAGTATCTGAAGCATGGGAAGAATCACTGGGCGAAACAAGCTTGACCGGTGATGACCTTCTTATGCGGAAATACCTGACACAGAATGAACCAACTGACACTTGCATTCCTACCGCTAATAATCCAATAAATAGCTCCAAGTAAAATTCACAATTATTTTGTATTTACTTAAATTTAAATTAATTAATTAATTATTTCAGAATAAGTAGACTCACTAAAGTTCTGGTACGTCCAACGACACCATCAAATTCCGGAAAATATGATTATTTAAATGATGAGATGGTCAATAAAGAAAGAAGAGGCGAAAAAATTGAGTCCAAACGTCGATCATCGATATCACCAACTAAAATCAAATCAGTGAAATGTGACCTTGCATTGGATAATCCAGAACGGCCTTCTGTTCGATCACCATCCCTGTCACCGAGAACAAGAGCTGCTGATACTGGTCCAAGTGTTGATATAAATCAAAATACTGTTCCAGCAGGTGGAGCTAGTAAAGGGAAGAAAATTGTTGGGAAACCACCAATGGCGAATGCACCAACCATTTCGAGTAATAATAAAAACTTGCAGGGGACTCCCCATGGACTTCATGAGAAGAGTCAAAATGATAAAAGTAGTCCCATACATAAATTGCTGGCACCATGTCAGTCTGCAAGGATAGATGGGAATGGAAAACAGACAAGAATTATTGGGGCGGGTGGTACGGCAAAGAAAAAAGTTCCGAGATTACTTGAGAAGAAATCTCAGTCAACTCCGCCTCTCATCAATTTTCATTCTGATTCCATGCCAGGTGATTGACAATGAGGAAGCAGTGGAGATGATCTCGAAAAATAAATCTCATTTTTTCACTACCATTCAAGATAATCCCTGTCATACTAATTGTAATTAATTATCAAATTAAATAAAAATATACAAGTACAGCTTTACTATACAATTTCGTCATTTCAAGTCATTTAGCCATTTCATCAATTTAGAAACGTCTGAACAATGGGAATAAAGCATTAATTAATTTAATTGATTGTACTAATGAAGGTTAGTATTTTTAAAAAATAATTTATATAGGGAAAATTATAATTTAAAATTAATATAAAGTACAAAAAAACGAAATATTTATTGAGACAAATGAAATAATTCTAGTGGGGTGCCTAATTAAATTGTTATTTCAGTTTTTCTACTTTATGAACAATGTTGTCTATGTTATGGAGCAAGGATGTCAACGAAACTTCAATTAGACCAATACGTTTTTGAATGTCATCCATTTCTTCTTGTCGAACTGCATCGTCCACAAGTTTTTCATGGGCGGATCGAAAATAAGTTGTGAGGCCATCCCCTCCCCGATAATGATTCCCTTCCAATTCAGCCAGTACGTGTTGAACTTCATCCTCATCCAGGACTCTGTCCATTTTTGAAAATTAAATTTAACGGAGAATCCCAATTTGGTAATTGTAATTTAATTGTTTACGTACCTATTGTGGTCTAATTCATATCGGGCTAAAAACATTTCAATCTCAACATCTGAGAACCCAGCTCTGAACAAAAATTGAACAAGGTTTAATTTCATAAAGTATTTTATAGTACAAATAAATTGCAATTTAATTAAATTAATTTACTGCTCTAAATTTTTGCGAAGTTCATCATAAGTTATTTGACCATCAGATGCCGCCAATTTCACATTAAATTTGGCATCCATTTTTTTGTCTTTTTTGCCACAACAGCCCCGTAAATTATTGAATCCTCGTTTGAAGTAGTCGACAATTTCAAACTGATAAAATATGGATTACGTTGTAATAAATATTAATTTGAGTTAAATTAAAAGAAATTGAAGAAATTGATTTTTTTACCTCATTTCTTTGTGCTTGAATCTCAGCTTTGACTTCTCCAAAAGTATCATTGATGATGGCAAGAAACATGTTCTGAAATGGTTGAATATTTTAATAGATACAGTGAAACCCGGTTAAGGCGGACTTTTAATTATAATTAAAATATAAATTCGAAATTAAATGGCATACCAGTAGGACAAAGAAGACAAAGAAGACGTAGGCAATAAAGTAAATGGGGCCAAGCCAGCCATTGGCAGCTTCAATTTGTCGAAAATTAAAGTCTCCCAGAATGAGACGAAGTAGCGTGAATATCGAATCTTGAAACGTGCTAAAATCTTGCACCTTTTCAATATACAAAATATCCTTTGTTATAAAAAACTAAAAAAATATTTCATCGAATACAAAAAAAAGAGAAAAGGACCTGGGAGCCAAACATGAGATATCCAAGTTGGGCAAAAGCAGCAAAAACGATGAAGAACATTATTGCAAAACCTCCTATATCAGCTGCACACTAACAAGTCACAAAATACAGCAATTAAAATATTTTTCCACTATTAATTTGTGTAAAATTAATGAATTAATTTAATATCTAATTATTTTATTAACTTAATTAATTTAATTTACCCGAGACAGAGTAGCAGAGAGTTGGGTCATGGTTTTATTGAAAGAAATATATTTAAATATTTTAACCCAAGCCAGAAAAATACAGACAGCCACACAATAACTGTAACAAGATTGCCAAAATCCAATTTTCTCAAAGCTGATGTACTTGGCTTGCTCCATGTCAAGCCCCTCCAATTTTTTAAGTGTTAGTATGTACGTATAACTACCCAGTGTTATAAAAATGTAGGAAAACTGCAACAATTAATTAAAAAATCCCCATCAAAAAGTTTAATTAGACTGTCTAATTGTAAATTAAAATGGTTGTACTCACGGTAATTAATGAAATGTCCATCCAAGACCAGACATCCCAAAAATATCGTTTACAGCCCAAATGAAAAAATTCCAAAAATTCTTGAATGGTGTAGTAAATTGTAAACAAGAAGAAAATAATTTCACAAGGCAAAATCAAAAATAAATCCAATTTGGTTGTGTATCGGATAAGATTCACTGTACGAATTTGCCAAGAAGTGAGGACACCACCAGCTAATTAAAATATTTAATTATCTTTCAATTTAAATCATTAATTATTTTAACTCTTTCATTATCACTCACTTGCTGGCACTTCCCAGGCTAGTCTAAAAAATACAAAAATTGTACATTTTTAATTGTACTTTAAATAAAAGACAATTACTTTCTTACTTGACGATGCAAAACAAATTGATGTTGGCATTATAGACAGTAAAATCAAGGAAAATGACTCTTGTGGCACGAGTAATCCAGTGAAACCTTAATTAAATAATTAAAATTAAATATACATTTAATTAAAAATTATTTGACATTGTACTTTTTTAAATCAGTGATTAATTTTAAAGTTGTACTAGCAGCCGTCTCTGGTTTATTCGGGTCACGTGCAGTATCATCGCCATCTTGTTTTTGACTGTCAACAGCCAATGTCAAGTAAGCTCCACCCCCACTGTAGGTACCCAAATTCCCCCAGTAGGAACTCCCATCCAATTCCTTTTCAGTGTGGTAAGACCACCTGAAACCCAAAATGTCGTTGAATCGTCAAATTATGTATTTAATTTTGTGAATTATTTTTTTTGAAATTTTGAAAATACGCTGTTTTATTATTCATTCCTGCCTTCCAATTTTTATTTTTGTCTTCATGAGACTCGGAGTAGGGTGCAAAACATTGACGAACAAACCGCCGAAAATTTGCGGCTACCTCACAAGAATCAGCGCGAACTCGAATCTGTTTCAATTTTTTTAAAACTAAATGACACGTGATATAATTTTAAATAGTTTTGTGCGGTAAAAATACCTGACGTATTCGAGGTGCACCAATTAATTTATTTTCACATAAAATCCCCGTTTTGGTCACTAATCGGGGACTTAGGGGTGACGATGCTCTGGTAAGAGTATCATTGTACTGCATCTCCATGTACAGTCCATTTATCATGGGACCTTGAGCAAACTGTAATTAATTTAACTTTAGTTTTTAATTATAATTAATTATAATTATGATTTGCTACTCTGAAACGGTTCTTACATGCCAAAAATCATCGATGGCTGTTGAATCTCGAAAAGTTCTTGCATTTTGAAACTCTGCATCGATGAAGACATCTGTCATTGCTTTAGTAAAATAATAAGTTGAGGATGAAGTGGTTCCAAATGTCACTGTTAAAATAATGTAAACATTTAAATTTGGCGCTTGAATTTGTGTATATTATTGTATTTTTGAATTACTTGTACAAAGTACAGCCAAATAAATAATGTAAATAGTGAGTTCTCGAATCGTCACTCTGATGTACGCCTCCCTATCCTTTTCTGAAGCCAACTGGCGTGTTCCGAATACTAAACAATTAATTAATTAGATTCTTATTAATTAATTAATATCGATAATTAAAATGTGAATTTGCATACCTGTGTAACAGCAAGAATGACATCCGTTTGTTTGTGGTTTGGTATGAGGAGGAGGGGGACGTGGTGGGGTGGAACTGGTGCTGACTGGTTCACTTGTAAGGGGCGTGAGGGGTGTTCCAGGGGTTGAGGGTCTGTTTGTACAAAAATAGAGTTAAATGGGACCCTTGTTGGGTGACATTCCCTTGGCGGGAGTATTAAAATTACTATTAACCGTTGTCGAGGAGTGGCACTGTTCGATCTCCATGTTTCATAGTCATCTGGTGGCAAATTTCTTGTGGTGGTCATAATTATCAAGTGAGTTATCCTACTGTTGTCGTCATTAATTAACTAGTTGTTTCATTAATACAGTAATTAATAAATTGCTGTGTTTAACTAATACGGGTAATTATAGTGCGAATAAAAATGTTTTGTAATTAATTTTTTAGTTCTTTTAGTGTATTCTTTATGTAGAGAGCTTGTAGCAGGAGTATTCGAGTAATGTCAATTAGCGATACTCAAAGTCAATTAACTTGTTACGGTTAAAAAGTCGTGTAATTTCCATCGAGACAAAATAATTAATTAAATCAAAAACATAAAAACATGTGTCTGGAAATTCCAGACTCTGGAATGGAAGCCATGGGTTAAATTATTGGTAGAAAAATGTCTTTGGGTGCTTGCTACTGACGAGTGAAATGTAATTAATCAATTTATTGTTTGAAACATAATTGACTTTAAATAATTATCATGATTAATAATTAACTTTTATTATTGGTGGTAGTGTACTTGATTTTATTTTTTCATAATTATCATTGCCCATTTTTCTCATTTTAATTGGCACAATTAAATTGAATCTCATTTCTCTTCAAAAGAAAAACAAAATTAAACAACGAGGCGGGGGAGGTCTTTGTTCAACTTTGGAGATTGAGTGTGTGAATAAGTGGCTATACAAATTTGATGGTAGTTAATTGTAATTAATATTGTTGGTGGTTTTCAGAATTGACCTAGAAAGACTAAGCAAATAGTATTCATTTTAATTATTATTTAGTAAATGTTATTTAAATTTGTTAATTATGCAAACATACCTGCTATCATGAAAGGGGAACTGTTTTGGTGGCACTATTATTATTTAAAACAAAAACTTTAAAGTCACTTGGGATCTGTAATCAAAAAATTTAAAATATTTTGACTCCTTCCTTCTATAATTTAATTTTAAATTGGCATAATAAAATTGATCAAACCTCCGCATGTCCATAGAGCTTCTCACAAAAGTAGACCCGTCGAAGACGACAATTGGCATGAATTTGTACACGTAAAACTTCTGTGAAAGTTGTGCCATATAATTTTCTTGTCATTTCAGCCAAGTTCATGTGAATTTGATTCCAACCCTCCTCAAGTTTCATGGGCAGAGTACAGGAAAGAGGACGGACCCGGGTGATGGCTTGAAAATTGCAAGCTCGAAAACGTCGTCGATATCCAGTTTCGTCGAGTATTTGGACCTCAAACATAAAGTACCTGTTCCAGAGGTCAAGAATAATTAATTAATAAATTAAATTTAAATTAATTAGTCACCTTTTAATGTTTTTGACTACAAGGACAAAGAAGGGGAGTCGAATTCCAAGAGCTTGTTGAGGATTGATTGGGGTCGTGATGAATGTTATGTTCACATTCGATCCCAATATTTCAATTGCCAATGACCTGATGTCCGGATCCGTCACCCTTTTTACATGACCCGTACGAACCTTTTACAAAATTCATAAAAAATTTGTCTACTTTTTAATCAGAGAAGTGTAAATTCTTACTTGTTTCTCCCAAATTTCCAGTGGGCGTTGTCCAATGGCATACAAAATGGAGAGGAAGCCACTCTGATAGATGTTTCTGAACATCCCAATCTAAATATTCCCACAAAAAGCCCGGTAATTTAAATATCGAGAAGAATTACATTTTCAGTAAAGGAGATCATTCTAAATAGTGTGTCACATTTTTTTTTACCTTTTCGACTTGTTGGGACGGAAAGTAGCCTGCCATCATGGGGTATTCGATGGGAGAGGTCATTGGGACACGCTGCATTTTAATCATTTTGAATTTTGAATATTTGCCTATTTATTCACTGGAGAGAATTTAGCTGAGGAGAAGATAATTATAATGTCTGTTACATAAATTTCATTATTTTTTATGATCAATTATCTTCAACTTTAGTTATGCAAGTGCACTGTAAGTGAAGTGCCCGGGTCAGGCATGCTTTGTGGAGGCAGACAACTTCAATTTGGCGGTACCGCATTTTAACAAAATGTTACAACTCCCTGGGTACCGTGACAACTCAATTAAAAATTTATTTAAATTAATTTCATGTAAAATGAATGACCTTCATGGTCATTTATATTTATTTCAAGGTAATTAAATAAAGTACAAGCATGTCAATTTAAAAGGCTTAATTTAAAGGAACAAAACATTTAGTTTTTAATTAAACAAATTTATCTCTGGGACAAAGTCCCACTCTGAACGACTTGAGTTTGACCTGGGTCATCTCCTCTTTGAGGAGGAGGATTCGAAGTTTGTTGGTGAGGTTGAGGACGAACACGGCCCATGTAATTGAAAGGCATGCCAAAAATAGAGTTGACGGTGACTCCAGGGCCCTGGAGTCCTTGGACACTCTCTGCAGGGGCCCCTGCAGGGAGTGTCCAAGGAACTTGTTTCTTCAATTTCCCATGAACTTGACAAAACCCATAAAAGGCATCAGACCGGTAAAATGGAAAGAAGGCACAGAAAAAAATGACAATTATTATTCCCGCCATAGTAATCATGACCCCCCAATTCGGGCATGATGATTCCCTACAATAAGAAAAACTGGAAAAAGGTTCAAAATTGGTATGGCCTCAACGATCACGATTAATATTCGGAGACTGGGCAAAGCCTTTGATGGATTTTTGGCGCCCTACTTGAAATTAAAAATTAATTTTAGAACAATTTAAATTAATTTTATATCAAATTACCAACTTCAAGACACGGAAACCCAAAGGAATTTGAATAAATAATGCCACAATCCAAAGTCCAATGGCGACGTAGGTGACTAAAATATTTTAAATGTGATTTATTTTATTTTAAATAATTCTAGCGATTGCAAATTTTTTACCAATATCAATAGCGTCGTTTTTGAAAATAGGCTGGATCTCGACAGAAATTGTTTTGTTCCCTTTTGCAATGTCTTTAGAAAATGTTCGTGTGAACAAAAAAATGAGAAAGCCCCAAGCACCAGGGAGAAAAACATAAACATCTGACAATTTCAATTAAAGTTTTGTTTTATTCTATTTTATTCATGTGAGGTCAAGAATGCACGGCAAGTAATTGAAGTAAACTTTTTGTTTTTATACTTTAAAGTTTACTTGCCATGCAAAAATGGACACCTACCGAGAGAAAGCAAAAACACCGGCGCAAACGCTCACCAACTGTGAAATGTGCGTCCATACAGTGACGAATGAAATACTCCGGAGGATACACTGGCAGTTCTTCCCCTACCGCCATCTGTTGTTTTTCATTGGCACTCCCTCGAGGTTGACCTGGGTCCACATCAACTAAAGGTGGACCAGCTCCCTCTGGCTCAGTTGGAGGATTTTGTGACATTTGTAAAATATGTGCGTGTACCAAGAGCAAAATACTAATTTGTAACGTATTCGACACCAAAATTAAAAAGATAATCAAGATCTTTTTTAAATTAAGTTGGATCGGTAAAACATTTATATGGCGTGCAAGGCACAGAGCCTTGTATTTGTGCCTGCGGGTATATGGAAAAAGGTGGGGGCTACTTTCAGGAGGCCTCCCTCCCGAAAGTAAACTTTGAGGCGATTTTGTCGTCTAAGGTTGAGACAATTTTAGATTATATCCATGGCAAGTACCCCACCTTGTGGTGTATCTTTCCTGAGGAACACTAAAAAGATGTTCGGTATATAAGCTCAAAATGTTTGTCCGGAATTTGTGGGGCTTCTTTTAATTTGTAATTTAAAAATTCAGCATGGGTATTTACTGTCTTAAAATTATGAATTGAAAAAAATTATTTAAAAATGCTGATGAAGCTGTTAAGGCATGATTTCTTGATTTAATTGTTGACAATAAGCTGGGATCAATATAGACATTAAGTCATTCTCAACTTGTGTAATAATCAGAGAATTGGCAAATGGCCCCCGAAACCAAATGGCCTTCTTCCTCTCATCCTCCATCTTGGCATAAATTTCTAGTCGACTCTTGGTACGAATGACATGAATCCCATCCAAATTTCGTACAGAAATTGTCACTCTTCCTGGAATGGATCTCACATTCATGGACTCCACTTGAATTCTTTCTTCCGGGTCCTCCGGTCCCGTTATGCAGTACCCGTTTAGCCAGACAGTTCTGGGAAATTATGATGGACAAAATTGAGATTTTTATTTATTTAAGTTAAAGAGTAATTTAAATTAAAAATTAGTAAACTACCCTGTCATTGTATTGATGAGATCGTGTAAATAACTCAAAAATATTTGTCTGGATGACACATTTGAATTTTGCAAGTCATCACAATTCTCGGAATTATCCAGTCTTGACATCAAATGCTCAAAATTTCCTTGTCTACAATTTGACAAAATAATTTGATTGGACATTAATTGTCAAAAAAATGCTCACCTGTAAAAATAACATTTGCCAGTAGTACTGCTAAATCCATAAGCATAATTTACAGTGACGTCATAGCCAACGTCGTCAAACTGAGCAACTAAAAGGGAGCTGAGCAGTGTCGAATTTCTAGTAAAATCATTTGAGTTATAACTCAATTCTTTAATTCAATAATTAATTTCCTTTTTACTTTTCTAGTTCACCGCCAGTGTCTAGATTTCTCAACACGGTCTGTAATTCAATTGCCATTGGCTCTTTTTCAGGGATTCGACTGTGCGTGCGGAAGTGAAAGAAAATTAAATTCATGCTTTTTTTAGTTTTTTGAAAAATTAATTTTATCACGTGGTTACCTGTACATCAGAATTGGTTTCATGACGTCTGTCTTGGTCTTGACGTTCATTTTGTCTTTGCGACGATTTGAAAGAAAAACTGGATACATGAGAAGTTTATCAAATGGAGAGTCTCCCTCCATCTCTTCCGACATTCTCCCCGTTAATCCTGTCACCCGTTTTTTACTAGTTTTCATGAAACGGGAAACATCATCCGGACATGGACGTGGCAAGACGGAAATTGGAATCCCCATAATGCCCTTTTTGTATCCAAAAATTGATCTTATTTTTGGTTCCTTTTTTATTCAGACAAACATGTCTGTCTAGACAGAGAGAAGCAGTTTTGACCCAGGTCATACACATTCTATGCTTTCTCCGGCCCTAAGTACCCCAATGCCATATGCACTCTATGCTTTCTCCTCCTTCAGGATTCAGGTTCAATTATTTTGGCAAAGTGTCCGATTATGCAAATCGGATCCTCATGGGACTTGTCCCAACTTTTTAGAAATTTTGTGTGACTAATTTTACACAGAGCATATAGAATATTCTATATGCTCTGTGTAATTTTAGAAATAAAAAAATTGTGTAAGTATGAATTATGAAATGTGAATTTTCAAAACTTTTTAAAAATTAATAAAAAGTACAAAATACAAAACATTTTTCTTGTGACTTGGACTTTTTTCTTTATTTGACCCCAAATCCCATTGTCAGACACCCAATGATAGTTTTCAGATGACCTTGAAAGATCGTCCACATTGATGAAGAACGTCTCCATAGACAACTTGAAGGCATTTCTTTGGTGTCATGTCTCTCAACTCATCTTCCAATTGACATTTTAAATCTACCGCCTTCATTCTTCGATGACAAGCCTCTTGCATTTCTAGCTCCAATTGTGCAATTTCCTCTTGCAGTTCCTCAACAATTGTTTTATTCTGAATCATTCTCTCTTGGGAATGTTCTCCAAAATCTTCTTCCTCCATTTGTTCCTCCTCTTCAGACTCATCCTCACATTCATCATCATCTTCATCATAATCTCCAGAACTTTTCCTGCTCCTTTTTTTAAAATTCCTTTTCCTGCTTTCCGAAATGCACCAATTTTTAGCGAGACATTGTTGTTGCATGGCCATACATAATTTTCTTTTGGTACATTCCAATTGACCTCGTATCCTCCCAATGTCTCGATTACCCTTTTGAATTTTTTGACAATTGTCCTTTATTTTAATTTTAATTTTTTCAATTTTTCTTTCCAATTCTGCTTGCTCTTTTCTCCTTTCCCTTTTCTTGACCTCCAATTCTTTCTCCCTGGCTTTGTCCATTTCTCTTAATTTGGCTGGTACGGTCACATGGATGTGTTTCACTGTACGCGTGATGGTGCGGGTGGTTTGGACGTTGCAAGCGAATTGGAGGCAGTTGAAGGGAATGAACACATTGTGCGTCTTATTTTGGCAATTGGTGGATGATACATTCGTCTTTGATCGACTTTTAGCTTTCGAGACATGGCTACTTGGTGGATGATTCGAGGAAGCGTCTTCGAAATAATCTTCCCCTTCGTTGCTTTCCTCATTGTTGCTCCCTCCATTACTGTCCTCTGAACAGCCTTGGGGGTCATTGTAGCCCATGCTACAAGGTCGAGTTTGAGTACAGCAATTTGTCCCATTTTTGTCAGTGGTCGTCCCCGAGTCTTTGCAGCTCTTACCATTTTTACCCCCTTTTTTTGGGCAACAGGTCGGAGGGCAGCAGGATGGATAACACATGGGATACACACAAGTGCAAGGGGCTTGACAGCATGCTTGACAGCATGCTTGACCTCCTTGACCTCCACAACATTGTTGAGTACAGCAAGGTTGACAATATGGTTGGCAACATGGCTGACAGCACGGTTGACAACAAGGCATCATGGGACAACAACAGCACCCACTCTCATCGTCACTATCACAGTCACAACAAGGCCAGCAACAGTCACAGTCACTATCCGAAGAATCCGAATCGGAGCAACAATCATCACTATCCGACTCATGACATTTCTTTTTAGATTTTTTGTCCTTATCACAAGGATTAACAATTCGGATGTAGCCATTGTTACAACATGGAATACAACAATCATCACCCCCCTGAGGGCACTCCTCCTTTTTGTCATCACTCTTGTCCTCACTTTTAGCCTTGGCCTTGCCCTTTTTGACATTGTTGTTAAAATGGTCACTCCCATCCGTCCCTTCGGTGTCACCACTACTGCTCTTATCCGACTCACTTGCCTCAGTCTCAGTACTCCCCTTGCAATTATTATCCTTCCCGCCCTTTTGTGGACAACAAGGATAACAAGGTTGACAGCAAGGGGAACAACACGGTTGACAACAAGGTCCACATTTGGGTTGAGAGCAACAACAGTCAAAACCATCATTGTACCCAGTTTCATAATAATATTTGGAGACTTCCTTGACATAAAGGTCATTACACTCATTGGCTTGATTGACCCCCAAATTGTAGCCGGTACCATGATAATATTCCATGACTTGTTTGACGTAACAATCATTCGCCTCGTTGGCTTGATTAACCCCCAAATTGTAGCCCATTTCGTAGTAATAGTCATTCGACTCTTGAGTATGCGCAGTGTGGATGGCGCTGCTTTCATTGTAGCCACAAGTGTAACCTTGGTCATAATAGTAGTCTCTTGTCTTCTTGGTGTAGGCTTGGTTCCTCACGTTTGACTCATTGTAGCCACAGGTGTAACCAGACTCGTAATGGTATCTGTTGCTCTCTGCCGTGTACTGCGTGTTCCGGCCATTATTCTCATTGTACCCATTCACAAACCCCAAATTGTAGTAATATTCGTAAGTACTGGGGTCACACCCATTGTAACAACAAGGGGGCATTGTCATTGGTGGGCATTGTGAGATGGGGACAACTTCTTTTGTCTCCGATTCAGATTTATCTTTTCCATCTTTGTCATCGTCATTTGTTTTGGATAGTTTCCCCTCACATGGTTTTCGAGGGGCACAAAGCATGGGTGGTGGTTCTGGGGGGTCACAACAGAAACCATGACTTTGGCGGGATCCTCGTCGACCTTTTGACCCTTTTATGGTGCTTGTGGGGGCTGAGTCGTCATCTTCCCCACTTTCGTCCTCTTCTTTTTCTTCACTCTCACTCTCACTTTCATTTTTCTTTGACTTTTTTCTCGACTTTTTCTTTCCATGGTGGGTGTCACAGTGTGACGTTTGACGGGATGGAGGTTGACAGTAGTTGACCCTTGGGATTCTTCTTGTTGGACAGGGAGATGGAGGGCAGGGATTTTGACACCAGTCTATTGGCTCACATGGATCTGATGGACACTCATCTTCCTTGTCTTTTTTGGGAGATTCTTCTTCCTCTTCTTCACCCTCGTCTTCATCCTCCTCACTCGTCTTAGAGATGGCCACTTCCTCTTCTTCTTCCTCTTCAGGGGTTCTCGAGCCGCTACTTCCGTAAACGTCGTCCTCATCTTCATCCGAAGTTTTATTTTCTTTGGAGGAGTCGGATTCGTCCGTCTTACTCGATTTATTTTTACTGTTGCTGCTACTCGCACTGGCCGTAGCGTCATCGTCCGTTGGTTCACTGGAATAATTAAAATATTTAAATTTACACAAGCCAATTAATTTTATTTTATTCATCTCTATACCTTTCTGACTCTGAAGGCTTCTTCTTTGGCATCTTGTCTACTTGCTGTTAATTTGGGTTAGGGGTCAAAACTACAAACTAAGGGTCAAGATGGTCAGACCTTACAGATGAAGCCATTTTCTTTCTGATGTTGACAATCTTTGGCTCATCAAAAGCTCATCTTTTTGTATTAAAGAGAGCGACAAAGTCTCATGGAGTTCCCGGGTCTTTTCTACTCCATCCAAGTCCACTTTTTATGTCAATCACGTGCTTTTGTGTCAATGCAATGCAAATCAATGCCTCTGTGCAGTAGTGGACCCGTTTTGGTGTCATGATGCTTTCTCCTCCGCTGTCGCGCTAGGCGCTGCTGTAGCAATGCGCAATGGGGAGGAGAAAGCATAGAGTGTAGAATATAGCCTTGGGTCTCTTTTTCTATGACCAACTTAATTATTTCACAATGGCTACCATGGATAATGAGAGAATTTGAGTCATGAACTCTGCCAAACTTTTTTTTTGAATTTTTGAGGAACTTCTTCGTAACCCCAAGGTGGCTAAAATTTTGAAAGGTGACGACAAGTCAAGTTTGGTCGAAATTCTGAAAAGTAAAAGTTTTATTTCAAAATCTTATTTACTATAACGACCGTCGGTCAAATTGGGACTTGTCGCTTTCACAATTTTGGAAAGCTAATAAAAAGCAGATTAGACCCCTACAAACTTGGCAGAAAGTTCCGTCTTGATCTCCTGATTTAAAACTTATCTTGTGGTCATAGTACATTTGTCATTTTCTTGACCTCCAGAGGTCAAAATGACTTGTGTTAGCCTTACCTGGCTTTCCTGTTCATCTTAAAATTCAGCAAAAATTCACCAGTACGCAAAATCATGTGCTCTACAAAACTGCGTATGGACTTTTTTGAAATTGTCAATTTATATACGTTTTCCGAGATCATTTTGAATTTGACTTGACACAGAGGCCAGCAAGTTCAAGATTTCCAAAAACTGCAAAGACAGTTTTGTAGAGCATACAATTCTAAATAGAAACGA
>JAQIVZ010001581.1:0-30387 GCA_034700945.1 Arrhopalites spinosus
TAAATACTAATTTAGTTGAAATTATTTAATTGTGAATATTTTTTAGTTACCTACGTTTGGAAAAGTATTGTCTCCCAATTTTGTGTAGCCTGACATTGAAAAAGCTGACATATTCTTTCTTAGATAATCATGAGAGAGTGGCATTGTCCGTATAAAATTCATATGAGATATGGCATCCAATCCTAAGACGACCACATTGACCTTCCGTTCTTTATGCAAAATACTTTCTTGACTCTTAATCCGATCTCCTACTTTGGCCTGGTAGGGAGTGAACCCAAAAATATCCACAATTTTATCGTCACATTCAACATGAACCCTTTCCGTCTCTAGTGGCAATTCCGTTATCTTCTTTTTTATGCGGATACACGGATACTTGGTGGACCAACTGATCATTAATTTATAGAGTTAATTATATAATAATTTATAATTATTATAAATTCATTAAACTTTTTAAAGAGGAAAAAATAAAGGTTACCTTATTTCATGAGGAAGTGAAATATAACAGCAACTTTTGTACCCTTTTTTTGAGGGTTTGTGCATCCGAATCAAAGTTGGAGTATTATTTGAGTTTAATTTAGATTTAAAAAGGAGTGGATACTTCTCCTCACAAATAATTGCTGATGGACCGTTAACATAATTTAAAATAGACGAGTCAAAAGGATCCAGATGAGGTAAATGACAAGCGATTTTTTCCACTCTATCCAACTCATCAAGAGTCTCTACTGGTACAGATAAAGATGAAAAACGTGTTGGATCATTTACAGGAAAAAGAGCACTCTTAATCTGTTGTCTAATCTCTTGTATCTCTTTGATAGAAATCATGAAATTGAACATGAAGAAGATTGGGATGAGGAGGAGAAAATTGGAGGAGATGCATTTTCTGGAACAGGTCCTTTTTCTTTGAAAGGGATCAGAAGGATGGGACTTCTTTTTGAGACTTTTTTTGAGACTCTCACTTGTCAATATAATATTAGAATTTTCGTCACAATTAGTCAGATTTTTCATTTTCATGAAAACTTTGACAAGAAATTATAGCGCAGTGCAGCAGCGTAGGTGTACTATGTTGAGGATCTTGAATGGAACTTTAGTTTTTTGAAATAATAGTTTAGTTATGATTATGAACGTTATGGTGATTTATTTTATGATTAACCTTTAAGTCAGGAACTTATTTAACATGGTGAGGGGTTGTACATATTATTATCTTCATAAAATGATTTATGATTACAGTTTATGATCATTTGTCTAAAATTCGATACGTCACAAAGATTTCCTCTCAAACAGAGGCTCTCTCTTAAGTACCTTGTCAAGTGCGTTTACAGGAGCAGATATATGATAAATCAGTGCTAAAATCCGGCCTTTAGGTATGGAATTAAATTTCAATTACTTACAACCATTTGCTATATCTGGAGGGCACCCCATGTTTAGCTTGGATGGGATGATAAATATTGACAAAATTAATCCTATCAGTTTATCTCCAGTAATTATCCTAATCATAATCCAGTTTTCGTCACTAGTACTGGGTAATTTAAAGTGCTACTGACGAAAGAGACAAGGTGATCATTTTGGAGGACACGACAGTGACCGATATGACTCCCTAATGGATTTTATTCAAGAGAAGCTGAATAAATCGTTATAAATCATTTAAAATTTTGAATAATTTATTATTATTATTCACATTTTCAGAATCAGGTTAACCAAAAATTAATGAGAGAATCTACTTGTAAATTTGAAATGACATGAGATGAGAAGGGTCAAGTTTACTAGGACATGGTCAGTCATCATGGTCATGTAATTTTATTTACTGTCGAGCTTCAGGACGGGATCGGCATTTTGGTTTTTCTTCAGGATTAGAAGTTGGTCTTGGTTCACACTTTGGTCTTTCCTGACACACAACAGTTTTTGGTCGACACTTTGGACTTTCACTTTCCGGTTTACAGACAGACCGACATTTTGGACTTTCAGTACCCGGGTTGCATACAGGTCGTGGTCGACATTTCACTTCCTCACAAGTAGGCCTGGGTTGACATGTTGGACGTGGTGTGGGATTATTATTAGCATCACATCCATTATTCATTTTTGCTTCTGTTTATGCTTTGAAATACAACAATAATATGAATACTGTGAAATTAAAATAATAAAATGATCACATTTGTATATTCATTTGACTACTTACTTTGTGTAATATTTAGAAGAGATGGTGTAGCCAGTAAAATTAAATAGACGGTAGATTTTGAGTTGCAAAGATTAATTAGGATTGATTAATTTTAATTTAATTACAATTTATGCAGATTTACTAAAGTTTTGTCGATTGCAAAGAATACTGAACGATTCGATTGATTGTATGTTGTACAAGAATAAACAATGACAAAATAATTTAATAGGTTTTGAAAAATTGTCATGGGAAATTTGATGACAGTAAATTGAGTCAATTTAATTGGACAAGCAAAACGTCCACCAAAAATTATACCACTTTCACAGAAGAGCAAAAGTATACTTGCTCTGTGACTTTCACTTTCTCCCACGACGATATTCTTGTACATCTCTTGTGTGGATTTCCCAGCTACAGTTTTTTTTCAGTAATTCTCTTCAATAGTTTTTCTTTGATAAAAGGTGTTTAAAATGAGTTGCACCAAGGTGAGACAATTTAAAAATTTGTTTTTACTGACTGGGATGATTTTTGACATTTATTTGTTTTAATTATGAAAGGTCAAAGAAGACAAGCCAGTGAGCTGTGAGGAGCCCAAACAAACTGCCTGTGAACCAGAGCCACCGAATTGTGATCCTCCGAAGTCATCTTGTGAGGAACCAAAGCCAGATGTTTGTGCACAACCGGAAGTCCCCAAATGTGAACAAAAGTCGGTTTGTGAGCCAGAGCCCCTCAAAATTGTCGAACCAGCAACTACCTGCTCTGAACTTCCAAAGCCAGCTTGTGAACCGAAATGTTAATTAATTAGGAGGACATCATATGCATGCATACTGAATTAATGAGCAATGATAAAATTATATAAATTACTTTCAAAAATAGTTGAATTAAATTCTATTAGAATGAATCATTCTGAATGATACTCGTAAAATTCTTCACATTGTATTATGTGTAAATGTGAACTCAATGAATCAAATATGAGGAAATAAAGATACATAAGAAGATATGAAGTAATTTTAGAGACAATGAATATATTCCAGTTTATTTATTTAAACTAAAATTATTTTTTTTTACTATTCACACTACACATTTTCACTACATCTTCTCACTCATTAAAAATAAAAATGCAACTTGAAAATAATACGACTAATTGTGACTACAGATATACATAAAATATCTCAACGTAAAAGTGAAAAGAACCATGTCCTAAACACTATTAACTTTAAATAAACATTTTAAATTTTAAAAAGTTTTTGTTTCATCTTTCTATAGTCATAAATCTTTTATACAATCACATACAGGTACACATACCTTGGCTAGCCTTCTTTTGATCTGAATATAAGTTATCTGACGATGAGTATAAATTATCGGAAACACCATACTCTACTAAATGCGTTCCAATACACATTATGGAACATTATTTTAAAAAAAAGTCTAACAGGGGAAGTTAAATGTATGTATATAGGTATACATACAACATTTAACAATTTTTCTTAGTCTAAATCATGGCCTATAACTGATTTTATAGCTTTAGGATAACTTATCATTCATAAGACTTGTAATTTTGGAATGAAAAATTTATTGTGCGAGTAGTCGTAGACCAAATTTTGTAGTTGCACCAAGCAGCATAAGAAGTCCAATATAAGAGAATGCCCCCTTCATTCTACAAAAAAATTAAATAATTGTAGTTTATTTATAAATAGAGAGAATTTTTATCGTATAAAAATAAATAACGTGTGTATAATTTGATACCTGTTCTTGGGATCCCCCGAATAATATCCCTGTTAAACAAGTTGAAAGATGGTTGTTATTGATTAAAATTTAATATGAACATTAAATACAGATATGAACATTTCAAATATTTTGTTACCTTTGCGTAAGCAACTCTTCCAGCAATCCAAATGCTCCCAGCAATTGCACTGAACATTGGCATTTCAAGTCCACCAATTGCGAGCAATGTCAAGAAAGCTAGAAAACAAATTAATACCATTCAGTGAATGTTTCTCATAAGTATTGTAAAATTTACAATTTGTAAATAGAGTTAATAAGACGATTACAAAGATATGAATAAAGCAAACTTACTCGGAAACATCTCTAAAGTGTTTTGATGAGCTCTGCACAAACAAGAAAAATCTCGTTATAAATATTTCCAATAAAATTCAATCAAAATACTTGCAAGTCCAATGGTTTAGTAATGGGCTTAGCCAGTACGTACCTTTGAACACAATTAAATTGGTTGTTGCCATTATTTTCCGTTGAATACATTACAGGATAGAAAATCTTTTGTTCCTTTCGAGCTTTTCCCACCTGTCATGTTATGGACAATTAAATATCTCAATTTTATCAATTATCATCAAAAGATGTAAAAGTTATAGCCAAAGTACCTCCATTGCTTTCCATGTTACCATGAACATAGATCCAACCATGGTTAGGACAACGTAGCCATAATTACGGTGAATGTAAAGTACCAAAGAGCCGGGCCCAGGACTTCCCAAAGATGATCCCCCCAAAAGACAGTTGGCAAACTTTGACATTGACATTGTGTCAAGTTTATTTTATTTTTGACAAAGACTTAGAAAAAAATTAAATTTTTTTCCAAAAAGATGCGGGCACAGTAAAGGATGTCTGGATTCATGCAAAACTATTCGTATACGAAATTTTGTTGAATCATCATGTTACTTATCGTGCTTAATGTACATTTGATAGTAGATGACAAATGTGGAATTTTTTTAATGGAGTGTGTTTTCCCCTTATTTTTTTGTTCCATAAAATGCTTTCTCATGTTGTTGCAAAGTCAAGTGTGGAAAATATTCAGTGGTGGAAGTTCTTTGACTTTTTTAGTATGCACTTAATTGTACGCAGAACATAAAAGATATATGTATGGGACTATAGATAGGCTGTCAGCTGGTAAAGTTCGCTGAGTCAAGAATTCGGCACATATACTCCACAAGTATAATAATAATAATACGTATTTTTTCATATAGTTCCTCGATCGAGTTAGTGTGATCTGAGTTGTGACGTACAAAGCTTTAAATATAGCTGTCAGAATTTTTTATATTTTCATTTTGGTATTTTTGGATTCCGAATCTTTTTCTTCTACGCCGTCTTTCTTCTTCCTCTTAAATTCTTCATGGAAAACAAGTGAGGACCCCCAAAAAAGTTGTTGTTGAACAAAGATTCTCAAACAAGAAAGTACTCGGTTGTGAAAAATAAACAAAAAAGAGTTGACAGCTCGTATAAACTTTGTCGTTAAAGTGAATATAGTCTAACAAATCAGAGTAAAAGCAAAGTAAAAATTTTACAAGTGGAATCATAAAAACAGAGTGAAATTCAATTCATTCATTTATATGTTACTCTGAGTTTTGAAATTTTGTGTCAAATTCATTGTCGTCACTATGAGTTCTAATCTAGTCAACATACTTTCATGGACAAAACCCATAAAGTCGGCTGCTTACCTAATTGCGCTCAATATTTGTTTCTGGTAAACTTAATCATTTATTATTTATTAATCAATGTACCTATTTTATTAAATATTGTAGATGGTACATATTAAGAATGATTATGTTTGAATAGGTTCCTACAACGCCAAAGACCTGTTTGTGTAATATCAAGTAAGTACAATTTGTAAATTGTGTAATTACATAATGACTATACTTATGCAAGTTATGCAGTAAACGCCGTTTAATTTAAACAGTAATGTAATGTAAATGTGATGTATGAATTAAATATTTTTCATTTTTATTTATTTCAGTCGCTTTCTTACTATACTACTTACGATACTTGTGGAAGAGCCGAATTCGACCTCAAGTTCTTGTTGATCCTCCAGACAATGAGGAATGGGTGACATTGTCATCATATGAAATGGAAAAATCCACATTTGATTTTGGCAAGTCATTGTGGAAATCATGGTTGGCCATGAGGAGTGAAAATTATTTTATTGTAAGACTATTGTACTCTAAAAATTATATACGCATTAAAAAGAAAAGACGTAATTGATAAGATGAAACATGTGGGTATTTTGTTGCAGTGGATCGTCTTAACCTCAATATTTTGGATTACATTGGCTAAACTAGCAAGTCATGTGAGTTTCCTGACAATTTTATTTGTGATCTCAAACGGTGGATTCATTGCTGGTCCTCTTCTTAAGAATTTCCGTCTTGACTTTGTACAAACAGCGAGTAAGTTGAAATACTTAACATATTCTAATTTTACATCACATGACAATAAACGGCCGGTAAATTACTGACGACGTGCTATATTTTCTTTACAACTATGAAGCAACAGGCGATGAATTTACAGAAGATATCTCAGTCAGAGAATTAAGGGATGCTGCAAAAGATCTTCATAAAGAAGAAGAAATGTCCTCCTCGTCCTGGACAAAACGTAAAGAAGATGATGATACAAATAAAAAAATACAGGATGTATTATTAGCTACTTCAAGTCACGTATCACATCCGGTTGAAAATCAACCGAAAGTTAACTTTGATCTCTATGAAGATATCCCAGATGAAAATCTTGACATTGATCCTGTTGGAACTGTTCATTCTCGCTCTCAAACGCCACCAGAACCCGAGTCACTCACGCCCTATGGTACAAAATAGACGTCAATTTTTTAAATTTATTATGGAATTTATTTATTAAAGTTTTATTATAAATTTTTAAAACATGTCATCATGTGATTTTTATTCTGTCACAGATGCAGTTATTCCTAATCATGATGACAGCTCTGAAGATGAATTTCTTTTTGATTTTGATGCAAAACATTTCGAGTCTAGTTCCTCCTCAACGAGTAATTCATTTGAACTCATTCATTTCTAACCTCAAGCCTCCTTGTCTTACCATCAAAAGTAATATACTGTAATAATAATTAGTTTTGCCAAAGATACTATTATATATACTCTCTCTTTAAGATTACCTATATTGTAACATATAAACCATAAGGAATTCTTTCTGGAATTATTTATTGTTCGGCGTATGTCCATCGAAGGGACATTGACCATCATAATAATTTAATAACAATTAGAAGAACAGTAAGACAAAAGATATATATACAAGATATACAATTTAGAAAAGTTGAATGGAAGAGTATACAAATTATTTAAAGTACTACGTGAATTATTGTTATATAGTATTTCTAATATATATACTCAACGTCAGTCAGTTGGACGGATATTCTGATTTGTCAATATTGATGTGAATTCAGTACATTATAATAATTTCATTAGTATTAAACCACAGAGTAGGTACATCTACTCTGCGTATTAAACAGTAAGTGAACTTTTATTTGAGCATCTAATTGCTAGAGGAGAAAGTGCAATTAAGTATTATAAATATGAAGGATACTCATTTGGACAGAAAAGTTTAAAAAATACATTAACGTGTGTAAGTACTTATAATCTATATGACAGTCAAGACTATTATACTTTAGTATTGTGTATTCTTTAAATAATAACGAATTTTTATACTCAAAGTCGTTGACGCAAATTCAAAGGTTGAAATTCGCAACTATTATATTACAACTTAGTAACTTACGATTAGTAAATAGTAGTAGGATAATTCATTTAATTACTCTGACGCTATGTTTTCTACATACTAAGTATAATTTATTATTACCAATATAGAAAAAGAGAGTTTTTGTATTCAGTACTTACTATAGATATTTGTATTTTTATCTGTCATTGTCGTTGAGTTGAAAGTCTGCATCAGCTGAGATAAAAACTAAGCTATATGTACTTGCATTACATAATAAATGTCAATATTACTTTTATGTACGACTCTTGTCTACTTATCACTTTCCTTTGATTAGACAAATTTGTCTCGTGACATCGCCAATCTCTATCTCCAGCATCAATATCACTGTCGAGGACGGAACTGACACTTTTTTTCTTCGGGAATTAAAAGTTTGTCTTGCTTCACCCTGTCTTTCAGCATCCGGGTTGCAGGTCAAGGTCGACAGTTTATCTTTTCATTAAATAGGCCTGGGTTGACATGTTGAATGTGTGGGATCGTTAGCATCATATCCATTACCTTGTTCAATTTTACATCCTTTTAGGGGCAATGCTTTGAAATAGTATAAAATCACAATACTGACTAAGAATGACATTCAAGAATGACATTCGTCTCAAATTCAGTCAAGATAATGTAGCAAATGAAATAGATGAGTAGAATTCAGATTTTGCCAAGATTAATTAGGCTTAAAAATTAAATTAAATGATGACTTATGATTTCTGAATTGTGAACGAATTGTGCTGATTTATTAAACGTTTTCTCGATTGGTAGTTGACATTTAATTGAAATATTATCTTGTATTTACAAAAATAAACAATGACAAATAATTGAAATGACAGTAAACTGGGCCGATTTAAGGGTAAGGTCAGTTGGGAATTTCATTATAACATGGATTATTTTATTATAACTTTTATTATAATATAATAAAATTTATTATTATTTATTTAAAGGAATTTTGTTATAATAGTAATATAACCAATTCCAAAAAATTCATCTCGTATTCAGTTATTTTTCTCCAGTGCTGTATTCGTTTTGATGGCAATCACACACTCCTCGCCACAAGCTTTAAGAACCGTGCAAAGGATCTCACGTCCACCATCAAATTCATTCTTCAACTATGAAAAACAAGAATAATAAATGTCATTAATTAAATTGTAATTATAAAAAAAGATTATGTACAAGTGACTTTCACACTGTGTTAGAGTGCTAGATACCCAAACACAATATGTACCTATCACATGTACTTATGTAAACTTTGGGTAATAAAAAAAATATATCATGATTTCAATTTACTTGTCCACCGAGATCTCCATCCGGAAGTTTCAAATCCTCACGTAGATCTCCACCGTCAGACATGAGGGTCAGGTACCTTTAAATGAAAGAATGAAATATAATTAGAAAAATAGAAGAGTGGGAGGGGGAGTAAGACAATAAAAATAGGGTGACTGTACACAACTCTTGATGTGTCAACAAGGGGTACCAGAGTTGAATTGGACAGGGTAAAATGGATGATTTGACTGGCTATGACAAAAATGTGAAAACATGTACCCGTCGTCAGAGATGTCCATAAGTTGATAATCTTCTCTCTTTACAAAAGGCACGTCCATGTTGTGCGTAGATGGACAAATATCCTCACATTTCTTACTCGTGAAAATATCAATGCCAACCATATGGACTTTGGCATGTCCATGTTTACCAGTTTTTGAGGTCGACATTTCAACGATTTTACAGGGACGACCCTTCAACATCACAAAACCATTTTTACGAAGAGCCGAACATTGCTGGGGATAAGTGGCAGAGGCACCGGAGTCAGCAGCCTCGAACTGAGTATCTTCAATATCGCCCATTCTATACAGTCAAGTCAATGTTCAGGTCTTGGACAAAGTGTACTTGAACCAAATGAAGACCGGTGGAAAAAGGTCTCAAAAAACCGGGTACAATTTGATGGTTTTGTCGGAGAAATCTGCCGATTTTTTCGCAAATGCACACCCGATAGAATGGAACACGAAAAAAGTTTTCGGCCGCTTGGCGTCCCTCCTCGTCCACTCGCTTTTCCCAGCACTAGCTGGCGTCCCACCTCCCTTCCTCGCATCCAAGAGTAAAATTGCAAGAATGAGACAGGCTTTCAAGAGTAGAAACAAAGTAAATTTCTTATTATTCCCGATAATAAATAAATCTAATGCTTAAATCTACATTCATCATACTTTCAAAAAATCAACTTCATCTCCTTTTGTAAGGCAATAATAATAATAATTTAATTATTAAATTAAGAGTTGTAAATAGTAGATATCAACATAAAAGGGAATAAGAGAGAGAGAGAGGGATGAGACAAAGTCGTCGTAAGTAATACAATCAATTTGTATACATATTGTAGTTAAATATATTCATATAATATATATATAAATAATTGCACATGTAGAATTTTTAATTTAACTTGGAGTTAGAAATCCAAATCATAAGAATAGTAGTTCATCATTACAATAATACGGACCATTTTTTTAATGTTGACAAGCAACAATAATAATTAATTATTATTCCTATATTTTTTAAAGGGAGGGAACGTAGAAACAATGCTCATTTAAAAAGTCTTTAAAATCCTCAATATACATGTGTGTATAACATAAAATATGTTATATATTATGTAGACTTTACGAAAAAAAACAAAATTATCATAATATATATGGCCAAAGTTTAAGATTATACAATACTATTTTTATAAATATTATTATATTGTAATATATAGTTTATATTATGTATATATTATAGTATATAGATAGACGCAGCAGCTAGAAATTTGTTTTTTTTTGTTTTGAATAAAGTCGGGAATTTTTTTTTTGTTGGTTTGTTGTTGTTGTTGGGTTTTTATTTGCACCTCATAGAATACTACACTTTTTACGCTTGGAAGGTTCAGGTGGTTCCAAGGCAGCCAATATTGCTTCATCAAATACATTCTTCAGACCTTTCTACAATTGACAGGAATAAAAAAAAATCAGAATCATTAATAAATATGTCTCGTATAAATATAGTAAAAGAGACAAGACTAAAATGATAAAAATGTCATTTGATTGGATAAAAAGCTTACTTGTGTCAAAGCAGAGCATTCCACATATTTGACAGCCTTCAATTCTTTGGCCAATTTCTCCCCTTGTTCCAACGTAATAGGTTTTTGTTTATTTTTGGCCAATTTTTCAATAGTACCCGCATCATCTAGAAATACAAAGAAAAAGTAAATTAGTATTTTTCCATACATTACCAAATCAACATTACCGGTTTCAAAATCAAGTTCAAACCCCCCAGGTCATACAAATAACAACATCATATCAATTAAATTTTGTGACAAGAACAAACCTCGTAAATCAATTTGAGTTCCCACTAACAAGAAAGGTGTTTTTTGGCAATGGTGAGTGATTTCTGGAACCCACTACAAGACAAAAAAAAACAAATGAAATACATTAAACATGACACAAGTTATTCAACTAAAATACCACATAAAGTATGTACTTCCGGTACAAAATACTTGACATAATTGTAAAGAATTTTAAAAACAAAATAAAGAGACACCATTCATCGTCACATTATTTGACTATTCCCATCATTATCATCATGTACTTAATGTGATCCAAATGATTTTAATGACAAAAAGAAGACAATATACCTTTTCTTTGACATTTTCAAAGGATGATGGCGAGACAACAGAAAAGCAAACGAGGAAAACATCCGTCTGTGGGTAGCTTAATGGACGCAGCCTATCATAATCTTCTTGTCCTGTATCCCAAAAAGAAAAAGAAAAAAAGAATGTTTTTAAATTTAACAAAACAACTATGACATTCCAATCACTCAATTGATGATTCACTCAAAAGGATGACCAACACTGACGTACATATTGACTCTCAAAGTTTTGATTACAATTAAATTCAATAAAAGTGACTGAATGGTCTTACCCGCTGTATCAAACAATCCCAATGTGTATGGTTCTCCACCGATCATTACAGTGACGGCATAATTATCAAAAACTGTGGGTACATATTCTGAAGGAAATTTATTTGTCGTGTATGAAATTAGAAGACATGTTTTCCCTACTGCTCCGTCCCCCACCACAACACACTTAATTGTCTGCATTGTCTTCTTCTTCTTCTAACTACGTTAAAGAAAAAGATTTAACTATTGTACAAAATGTTCTTTCACAAAATTTCTCTACAAAATCAAATTATTTTTTTGAAGAATGGAGGAGAAATTCTTTTTTTTTGGGAGGAGAAATTTTACTACATGAGGTGTCATCTCTTTGCATTCAATGCAGTCGCATCGAAAATACCGTATTGTCCCCAACTCAATCCCACTGTCAACAGTCTCTTTTTTTGTTTACAAAATGACATTTTGAAGGGTCAAATATTTTATGAAGGGTCATGGAGGAATTGGTCCATGTCCCGGGTGTTTAGTTACAGTGAATACGGTACTTTCCATTGTGATCTCATTGATTTCAAACCTTTGAAAAAAATGCCTAAGATGTAGGACAAATTAATGCTACTTTAAACATTTTTAGTGACCTGTTAAATGTGAAAAAGTCGATATGCATCTGAGAATGAGTTTTTGTGTCAAAATAATAATAAACACAAGAAATGCCAGCCATGCTAAAATAAATGGGGTCATGCCATGACATGGACTCGTAAAAAAGCAAACGTTTTCAGTTTTATTCACTAAATAACAATGAAATGATTATTCAATTTAATTAAGAAAAAATTATTGATTCGTTTTAACTTGTGTAAAGACAAAATAAACATTTATAATTTTTAACGAGATTTCAAGACAGGACTTCAACACGAAAGCCTCCTTGGGGAACTGATTGATCCACGACCAAAGGTCCTCTCGGTAATTCGGGTTGATGAAATTTGTACCGTATGGCTTCCCCCACGAAACCACCATAAATTCCGCAGTATAAAATGAGTGGAATTCCAAATAAAAGAAATAAAAGAAGCCATGGTATGTTGACGGTCAATGCCCTTAGTAGAATCACCATAATGATGAGGGCCACAATTAACTTGGACGCCAGTGCCGTTTTCAATGCAGTCACGCTCCCCTACAAAATTAAAATCATAACACATTATTTAATTGTCATTTAAATTTTTTTTTCTGCAAAAAACATGGTCAAAAATATGTCTTATATTACCTCAGACGTAACAATTGCCCACGACATTGAAATAGACAAACTGATCCACATCAAGGCTGCCATTATTTTTGTAAAGATCAAAATTAAAAATATTCTAAATAATTTTCAAAACTATATTTAATTATTTAATACCTGTTATCCAAGCCATGTAGTAATATGTGGGTTGATAGGTTGGATTAAATGAATTTAATGAGACTATCCATGTAGCCAAGGAATAAATCAAAGTACCAATTCCACTACGAAACTAATAACAAAAATTTGACAAATTAATTAACTTTTTTTTAAAAATTAAATAATTCAACTTACTGCATGCAGAATGACAATGTCTTGATCATTCGTATCATTCCCGATTCTCCACGGGACTTGTCCAAAATCCTTGAGAAAACATTTGAGGAATCCAATTTGATGAAGCTCATCACGTAAATTTTGTATTGAGCCATGACGAGGTCGTACCATCGCATCATGAAACATTATTCTTTCAGCCATCTCTGACTCTCTGACCATTTTTATTATTACACGAGTTTTTACACTGTCTTTTAATAATTAATTTCTCAAAACTAAATTTTCAAAATTATGAAAAAATACTAACAAACTTACTAACTCTCAAATTCTTAGGAATGATTTAATTACGAACGAGTTGGTTCATTCTTAAAACCAGAATGTTAGAATATCAGAGTCTTTGTATGTCAATATGGTCCATGAAAAAAGCAAAAGACGCATTTATAGTAATAGTAGACTGACTCACAATCATTATAGCTGTCAAAGTTTGGACTAAAGATTAAGGGACAATATTATTAGAAAAATGTAAACCATCAACAAAGTTTTCAGAGTATTTATTTACTCTTCACCTCTTATCTTTTCCCCTTGTAATTATTAATGTCCTACAAACTCTACAAGAAAGCGGACAAAATTAATGTTAATATCTTCATGAGGGTTTACTTAAATTATTTATTTTATAGTATGACTCATCCAAGAGAAAATAAATCAACTATTGAGGGACAGTATGAGATAACTCCCAAGCTTACATATCATCTTCTTACTCTGCTGTCACTGATTACTAATCAGTGATTACTGCTTAAAATTTAAAACTTTGTAAAATAATTATTTACTAAATAATTAACTTGTATGCTTCAAATACACGATCAATGAAATAAACAACTCACATTATAATTATTTCTTCCTCAGTGTAATAGAACTTTTAATTATGTTTCAGCTGTAGCATTGACAGATCAGGTTAAACATCATAATTCAGTTCTAATCAGAGATTACAATTTACGATTTCATAACCGTATGCACAAACTGTCAACAACAAAAAAATCATCATCATTAAATTAATTAATTAAAACTATAATAATAACTTATTACAACGCATCTCATAAAAATACTCATTAAATTAAATTAACTATTCACATAAATGGCATTGGTGGTATAATTGAGTCGCAGAGAAAATTCGTATAATTCAACAAAGTCTTCTTCAAAACTATGAATTCATGTTAACAACTATAATTATAATAGTCAGAATACATAATATTATTAAGAACTGTGTGTGGTTAATTCTTCCTTAAAATTAAAACAAAATGTTTACCTTACAAATATAGTTGACATCATTTTAATAATATTAAAATTATTATTATCAACTAATGAGGATCTTTAATTGCATTTTTTTCATGTCTAGGAAAATTAGATTGTCAAGTAATTTCAGTTGCCTTTTTTTAAATAGCATCACCGAGTCACTCACATACATTTCTTTGTCAAGTTCAACTTTAACTTTTTTCCTCCTTTTTTTTCTCTTGTATATTGCTAACAATAATATTAATATGTATAAATTTGTCATTATATAATAAAAATAATAGTAGTAAGTACACGTATAGAATTAATTACATTGCCTTTGTCATCAATTCTATTTAAATTCCTATACATAACATAAATAGTAATTGGTTATAATGCATTAAATATAAAAAATGGGTTCATCTCTGACAAATTCAAACCAGAGCTGCTCGTAGTCGTTTACACTGAGTAATATAATAAGTCTAAAAAAACATCTAAAATGTAGTAAATAGTAGTATGTAGTACAGTTCTAGGAAAGTTAAATTCCTGCATAGTAAATAGTAATGTAGTTGAAAAATCATTTGAAATTATTTTTTTACTAGTACAAATTGCTACACTCCTCTTGGTAGTTTCAATATAGTCGATTCTTATCCGTATAATCATCTATAATGATAACTGTATAGCAGAACATTCGTCTTAAATTGTAATAACATGTTTTTTTGTGTGTAGTAATAACACTATATTGTATCTTGCAGATTTAATACAATAAATAGGAAATCTATCTATTTATTTAAAAAATTTATATGTATATGGTATTGGTATAATATGTAAAAACAATTTATTTTAGAGCTAGCTCATTGGTTTCTTTTTCTTTCGAAGTTTTCGACGCTTTAATATCATTTCATATAATACTTCAACTCCATCGTCCAGACCTTCTCCTGTAATTTATAAAAGACAAACAATTTTATGACCAATTCATAATTTCTATCATTGTTTAAATCCAATAAATGTAACAATATGTAATCATCCATAGAATTGTATACCACTTACCAGTAATAGCACATGCAGGTTGAACGTGGTATAATGTGTTTTGAAGATGTTCTCTTAACTGTAGAATAGTCTCTAACTCTTGTGGCTCTTTTGATCCGGGTAAGTCTTGCTTATTAGCTAATAGAGAAAGAGAGGAAAACAATTCATAAGAAACATTTCGCCAATAATGGATTAAGATCATTTTAATTTTATTCAAAAATAAGTTAAAAAATCATACCGAGGAGGAGGAGGGGGACACCGAGATTGTCATGATGTAAAGCACCGGCTGGAGCCTAAAAATGTACAAAAAAAAATGATTAAATAAAATTTAGACTCTCAATTCTTTATCTATAAATTTTTCAATTTACAAAATTTAACTTACATGCGATCTAACTGTGCGAATTAATTCCATCTTGGCCTCTTCAAATCGTTCTTCATCTAATGAGTCCAAGACAAATACTATACCATCTGTATGACGAGTATAAGATTTCCACAGTGGACGTAATTTTTCCTACAATCAACAAAAAAAACCATTTGTTAAGTTTATTTATCATTTTAAAATTTAAATATATATGAATTCAAAGTCGGCGAAATAGACCGAAATACACATTTAGTCTACGACATAAACTTTACATAATATTTAAAAATAATTTTAAAAATTCATTGTACGCAACCTCAATCTCATAATCTGTACATAAACAGCCATTCACTCATTCCTGATTATTTAACACTACAGATACTTAACCTCTCTGTCAGGATAATTAATACAATTATTTTTTTAGTCATTCTCCTTTTCATTGTCTTAACTTTGTCTATGATTTTACAGGTTAACTACCGCCGTTCGTCTCGCTCTACTGTTCTTTGCTCTTGTTTTCAATCTTACTCATTTGACTCATTTTCTTACTTCATTATTACATAACAATATTATTATTAAATAAAATATTATCCTCATATAAAATCTTTGTCTTGCTATAAACCTTGTTTTGCTTCTCATCATAAGATGTAAATCTCTCTATTTTTTACTTCATAAAAATATTCTCATTCTAAGTAAATAATACCCTATAATCTTCTTAAAAAATTTCTTTATATCCTTCAAACTTTCAAAAAAAAATTGTTACGATGTCTTACGTAACTTACGCATACCTTTGACTTGACTTTTATATTCAACTTTTTTTTTATTTCTTTTTATTAAAAAAAAGTTAAAAAACTGCATACAAAGAAAAGGTACAAGGACAAACTTACTAGAAAAATGTACACATTGCATTCATGCACATGTAATAATATGTACAGTACACGTCGATGTGCAATGAACGAAATACCAGACTTTAATTATTTTTTTAAAAAGAAAAAACAACAACAAAAACCCCTCACAAATCTCTCATTAAGGATTTCCCTTTCCTCCTTTTAAATCCTCATAAACTAACACCTTTCGAAGAGTATAATCTTCCAAGTAATTAAATTGCAATTAAATATTTATATTATTACAGTCCCTCTTCTCTCTACATTTAATAATTATTTTTATGAAACAACTTTTCCTTCTTGTTCACTTTTCCCCACCATCTCTCATTCCCCATTTCCTTTGTCTCTTTCATATTTCATGCGAAAATTTAAAAAGAAAAAAAAATCAAAAATGATTTATATTTTTTGAAACAATTTTGTGTAATATTTATGACCAAAAAATCATCCATGTATAAATCCCCATGTGTCAATAATCTCACCATCTCTCTTGTATTTCCTTATCGTCACTTGTTTAACTATATGCATTACTACTTTACTAGACTTGAGAAAAAGAAAACTACTTTACAGTAATTTACATGTATCCAATTAAATTCAAGTGAACGAAAAAGCATGGGAGCCTCACTATACATAGACATTACACTTTACACATTGTATAAAATATGGACAGTACGGACGGAGCGACAAAATAAATTTACATTTGCATGAACAATTAAGATTATGTTTGAACAAAATACAAATCGTTGAATGAATAAAAATTCAAAAATTATCTTTTTATACACACATAGTTACTACACAATACATTACGGATAAGGATGCAAGCATAACTGGTTTCTTTCTTTCAATCCTAGTGTAAATTCCTCTTCATAAGAATAATAGTATCGTGGGAAGAAGAGAGAAAAAAAGAAAAACAAGGAAACAGCCACATAACAGACACATTCATATATATACACACAATCTTCTTCTTTTTCTACTGAAAAGCTTTTTTACATAACAGGTGCGTCGGGATTGAGAAACTGATATTTCTGACCACTTACGCATTTTTACCACCACAGAGAAAAAAAAACCTGACCAGTAACCTTACATGCAGGAATTTCAACATATTAAATGCAACAGAGAGAGAAAGAGATACACATAACCAGCATTTGCCTACGGTAAAACTGAATCTAACAGAACTAGGAAGGAGGACAGGACAAGATCTAATGACAAAAGTAAATAAGTGGTAAAGTCACTAATATGACAAAATCAAATCCATTCTCTACATATTTAACAAAACAATCTGCAATGTCAGTGTATTCACAACAGTGAATACTACACATGGTAAAATTAATCATCTAAAAATACTGAACAAAAAATACAAAATAAAAAAGTAATAATAATGTGAACTTTTCATTATGAACATTAAAGAAATAGGAGGGCAAAAAATGTATACCTAGTACAGTACACATTTTAAATTCAATTAACGTCATTCATTAGAGTCAAGAGAGTTTAAACTTTCCGTCAGATTTTTTTTTTGGTTAAATATTTCTAGAGTTTAATAAATAAAATACAGTATGCAGTATGCGACAGAGCTTTATAGCGCATGCAAATAATAATAAAAAGAAACATTACAAGATAAAAAAAGTTTTAATGTAAGTATACAGATGTGACGTAATTCGATTTACATGCAAATTAAACAATGCCGACAATACAAACAACCTATATATTCATGAAGCAAACATTTAACATTTTGGAGAATTCTGGACAGAGAGAGAGAGAGTCTAGTGATGCCAAGAATAAATTAAAATCAAAACATACAGTATTTATACGATAACAAGGAATCAGAGTAGGTATAACTTATATACACTTGCATTTTTCTGGTAGATTATATTATTTAACTGTGATCGGGATAAAGAAAATAAGGGAGGGGAATAAAAATTCCTGCATTCAGACTGCAGTTAATTCTCTATTATTCCAGTATACAACGTTTTCTAGTCTGCTCTCAATTGTATCACTACAACTAAAGTTCCTCTGACTGTACAAAAATTTATGTAGCTTTAAATTCTTATTTTATTTTTCTGAAAAAAAATTTATATTCTGACAAACTGATCATTTAAAAATTGTGCCAAACATATTATCATAATGGAAACAAAAGGAAGAAAAAAAAATTACTGAGGTTATCACTCAAACATTAAAATAGGACTAGTGTTAAAAAAAAGATTTTTTAACATGAATTCGCAATCAATTGCGTGTGTAATTTTTAATGTCAGTTCTTTTATTCCTCTCATTTATTTATTTACGTATAAAACCAGAGCATGAAGATGATGGTGATAAATTTTTATAACTTGGTTATCTATCTATATATTTCTCACAAAAAAAACATAGTCCGTATTAAAATGTTCCTCTAAACATGAACCACGTTTATAGATTCCGAGGTTGTGGCTTTCAGTTGAATAGTCCTTTATTCACCACAAAATGAGTCGCAAAAAAAATTCCAATAATAATAATTTTAAAATGACAATCTTTTCAGAAAAAAAGATAACCAAGGTTATCATTATATTTCCCTGCTGCTGCCAACATCCTATCCTCATCCTTTTGACATTGCCATATGACGACAACAATTATATAGGGGTATGGGGTATAGTACATACAGATCAAAATAATGTATTAAAAATATATCAAACTAAATTTCATGTACAGGCTATAGTCTATAGATATACCTAGTAAAGATTATCGTTAAAAGCAAAAAAAATAACTCAACTCAACACATGAGGGGGGAAACCGACAAAGAGTGTAGTTGTGTAAATTAAATAATGTGTGGGCTAAAATTAATGCGTAAAGAAAAAAAAATCAAAATAAATTTGTCCTCTTATGCTTAAAACAAGCTATAAACATGTAGCCTAAAATTCTCATTTATGGGCAATCATACTTAACTTGGAATATTATAGATCTTTAGAAGTTGTATAAGCAGTATGATATACCATCAACTATTTTCTTGTTCTGAGGAATTAAATTTCAGACAAAAAAAAATAAATAATCTAAACAAGAATGAGTAAACAAGCTCTTTCATCCCACTCACTACTCGTCACTCCAATCCATTACATGGAGAAATAACATGTACATTGTACGTAAATACATATTAAAATCAAAAACGTACCATATAAATACAAAAATCATATCTTGCCTTCGTTATTTAACAAGCTTAAATATATATATTCGTAAATATACTCTTTAGAAATACTTTTAGAATTCAGCTTATGATGTATAAAAGACAAGACAAATAAACAATGCAAAAATTTGACCTCCTCTTACCATGAATAGCCATTATTAATGTAATATGTAGTATGTGGCCATAATATTATTAATGTAGTATGTCATGTATTTAATGAACAAAATATCATAACAATACCAGATCACATTGCAATAGAGTATGGACACGGAAAGAATTTGACAGTACAAAAGTGACATAATCATCAGTACAATAAATTAATTACAGCCCAGTCTATCTGGACGAACAAAGTTACAGACCTTCGTAATCTTAAGTCATCAGCATGACAATTATTTTTAATCATCAATGCGTTCTATACACGCATACACAAACTTGAAGAAATAAAATGAACAATCAACATTGACATCGACAGCATCATGCATAAACTACACATTTGCATATGTACACAATGTGTACATTGAGAAAACTGCATAATGAGAATTAATTTAACCAATGTAAGCAGGACTGGCACGAGTATCAACAGAGTCCTAGAGTAACTACTGACACGGCTATTGCTTAATACAGAGTCAGTAGACAATACACCATCATAAACTGTCTAACTGTTTAACCCCCTTATCATCTCTATTCATTATTATAAAGTTATGTGTCTATTCTACATTATTATATTCTCTAATTCTCTTTACTTAAGAAGGCTACAGCTGAAAATCTTTTAACACTGACACTTGTACATTATGCCGTGTAGATTTAATAGACTACGTGTGACGACTTATGATTACTTTTTTGAGTATTAACCATGTCATCTCGTGTCAACAAATCCATGTCATGTCTAGCAAATTGTCAGATTCAATATGTATCTCTACATTCAGTTTTTTTTGTGCTTGCACTTGAACGTGCAACCTTTCAAAGTGAGAGGGACATTTTTTTTTTGAAAAAAAATACAAGACAAAATTATGTTGCAACCTGCACCATGATAAAATAAAATGCATTCAATTTTACAATAATTTAATACAGTATAAATTATATTATTACGATGAATGAACTAGCCATACAAATAAAATGACGACACTCGATCCCGATTTGAACCAATCAATCGTCTACACTATAAAATTCTCCTGTACAGGAGTGGAGGTCAAAGGTTTCATTATTACTGTAGTCATTATCATGAAATGCTCCACACTTGAATTTTACGGTCTTTTATGATCACTTCTAAGAGACAGAGACAAGAGGTAGAAAGTTATAAAATAAAAAAAAGTATAATGAATTTACAATGAACGAGTCATCGTTCTATATAACCTTTTTTGACATAATATTGAACTTAAATATTCAATCATGCACAAGTGTGTAGAGTCATGGAACCTATTTGAAATGTATTCAAAAAAATGTACAACAGTGAGTGAGGATGAACAGTCAAAAGAATCATATTTCAATTAATCAGTAATGTTTAATGATACGAGTCTTATTCTCCCTATCTATTTCTCTCTACTGTTTCTACTCACGAAGATGACACCACATGGTAATTTAATTATAGACGTACAAGTTCTGATAAAAACCCTCGATGACTAATCGTCCCACATACAACAACAACAAAAAAAACAAGTGAATAATATTCACTTGAATATGTTGGGACTATAAAGGTAAACATGGAGTTTATGATGATAATCACATCATAGTAATATTAATATCCTAAACTTTAACTGAACAAGGAGTGGAGATCATAGAAGGAATTAATAATCTATATGCTTTGATCAAATCACTTCCCTTGACTTGTATGACTCACATACATTTTTAAATAGGAACGATAGTCAAATACATCATCTGTTTACTACTTTTGCTCCAATGTTTAAGAGAAATCTAATTTTTCCATTCCAACAACACATAAACAAGATTACTAATTAACTATAGGACTATGTATATCAACTAAGGAATCAAAAGTAATGTGACCCACCTGCCCACCAACGTCCCAGACAATAAAATTGACACCTTTTGACTTGCCCTTTGAGCCTCTTATCCGTTCACAGTTAAAGCCTATAGTGGGTACCTATAGTTGAACAACAAAATATATAACATCCATCTTATTATAATAATTATTCACACACAGAATTGGAAAAGTTGTTGGTGGAAAGTTTTAAGTTTTAACACACTTTAAATTAGATGAAGGAAACAACAAATGAAACTTGTCAAATTTGATTTGAAAACTTACAGTATTAAGGTATGAATCTAATTTGAGTCGATATAAAGCTGTCGTCTTTCCTGCTGAATCAAGGCCAACCATCACCACATGATGTGGACTCTGTAATTAAAAACAAAAACAAAGTGCATAAACTTTTTTTGATCAAACTTATTACGTCAGACTTGAATGATCCGAAAAAAGAAAACAAGAGTTATGACATTTCTTTTGAAACATCCCTTTACATGTATCAAAAACTGACCTGTGTGCCTGGTAAAGCATCTAAAAATGCATTGCCTCCTTTAGCTAAATTAGCTCCCATTTGTTTTCAATATCCGCAAAAAGGATTGACGACGACGAATTCCAACGGGAAAATTTTTATGTGCACACTTTGCCTTTTAGTTTGTGCACACTCACTTGACACTTCACTACCACACACAACACATGAAATCCAATTGTTTGACTACATTGAAAATTAATTATATCATGTTGTTGATCAAGATTTACAGGGTAAAACTTAATTAATTTCGGTCGGTCTCCGATTATTCGGGAATTCCATCAGTCTTCAAGGCGATTCATAGACGGCGACGGCGGTCGATGCTGAAAAAATGCCAAAAAAAATTTAATTTTAACTTTTTGAAATTACTATTAATGTTCATCATTGTGTAATAAAACTGTTTTGAGACTACTGAGTACTTGTAGTTGAGACTACGACAAGTTTAGAAAACTTTCAAAAAAGATGCTAGCAAACAAACTGACAAACATCATGATTCTTGTATCGACTGCATTGCGAAATATACACTTGCTAACCCCCTCATTTTTTTTATGATGGTATTGTTCAAAATATTTAACTACTACTTGTTTTACATGACTACAAGAGAGTTGATAATGATCAATATTATATTTGCATTGTCTTCAAAACTTCCTACATTTCAGTATTTTGTTACAAGTTTGGAAGAGTATCACAAAAAAAAACCACACACACAAACTTTCGAGAAGAATGCCAAAAAAACCAAGAGAGTCGTAGTTTGATAAATAATATAAACAAATTTTACATTTAAACATCTCAAAGCTTCATTTAAATCTCTCAAATATAGGACCCTAATATTTACAATGTTGTTAGATTAGATAAATAATTGATTTTTTTTGTACAAAAAAGTGTGTCGAGTAGAATTTGATAAAATATTACTTTGATCAATTCAAAATACTAAATATTTTAAATAAATTGCATTTTTAAACTGCTTCAAATACATTCCCAACAAATTTCAACAACCAAAAATCAAATTAATCGATCCTACATCGACAAATTAATATTATTCCTTCCAAAACGCAGAATTTGCTAAGTAAGAATACTCATCACAATTTATCCAAATCACACAAACTTGATTAAAAATAAATGAATAAATGATAAAAACTCACATTTTCAACTGATTCGACAAGGCAAACTTGAAAATATTATTAATTTTGTATTAAAATTATCAAAAATTTGCACCTCATCATTCCAAAGGAACAATAAAAAAAAACAGAATTCACAACACAGCTTAGTAAGTACACAAAAAATTACAAAATTCAACTTTTGTCGAGGTCCAACTACAATGTAAATTCCATAAAAATGTGGACAAGAAGATGAAAGAGATGAATTGGAGTCACTTGTTCTGAAAACGGAAATTGGTGACCAAAAACTAAATGACAAAAAAAATATGTCAGGAGAAAGGCAGAGAATTACCTCTGCCGCTTAGAATCACAACAGAACTGACTCATACAATGGGGAAGCCTATACCGATGCAAGGTAATATGGGTCCCATATATACTTTGGTAGCATTCTTTGAAGGATACATGCATAAATATATCTACAACTTGCATTAATATTAGTAAAAGCTCATTAACATTTTAACATATGTAGTTTTTAAGCGTGTATGTGTCTGTTAAATAATGCTGTTTTAATACATGGCTCAACATATTTCTGCCTCAAGTTTTTCTTTGACTGTTGAGTATAATTATCAACAATTTGTACAGTGTATGACTTTTATATATAAATTTTTAAGGCCCATCCTCTGCGTCCTACATACAAAAAAATCTTTGTGTGTAAGTATAAGTACATATATATATTTTGTATGTCTGTTGACTGCACTTGGCTTGTTTCGAAATGGAGAATAGTAAAGTATGAATCCCTTGTTGCCTAAATGGTTGGTTGGGATAAGAATTTTTCTTTGATCATTTCTGGGTTCCCCCATTCAATGAATCTCTCCCCCTTTGTACAACACCAGAGGCAAATGTGGCCCAGAGACTTGTTTAGAAATATAAAAAAATACCTTTTCAAGGGGAGGAATATGGCAACAACTTGGACACTGTACTCGTAGCAGAGAGAGAGAGACGAGTAAATTTCAGTTGGTCATATAATGCATTGAATTTATGTACCTGTCCGTTGTCTAGTATAATACCTATCCCCTCTACTGTAGTATGTACATGGTTCATGTTGATACAAAAGAGATCTCTATTTGTTTGATACAATGGAAAGGTGTATCACTGTAAAGTCTACTGACTAGGACCGTTTATTTCGAACCCGCATTGACTCATAAGGAAATCTCTCTTTAGTTATGTAAGTTTAACTATTAAACTGCATTTACACACACAGATACAGATGCAGTCATTGAATCTCTCTCTCTTACTACAGTAAAACTCTTACATTTTGTACAATTACTACCAAAAAATATTAAACAGGAAGAAAGTCTAGTTTTTACCCTCTCTGACGATTAATATATTTCCCCCCTCTTACTGTTGAAACGAACGACAAAATTAAAAAAAAATTCTGTCAAAACAAGTTTTTTACATGCAAAAACTTGAAGAAATTTTGTACAATTTTTTTATTCCATTCTAGTCCTCCGTTTGTATGATTGGAAGGGGAGGGGAAGTGGTAGTCAAAGAAAAAATTGATGGAGAGTCTCTCTCTCTCTCCATTGGAGACTAGTACGAGGGGAAAATAGTTAATTGAGATTTTGTGGCAAGTTTTACTTTTTACCAACCAACTTGTTATAATTATTATCATAATGGAGAAACTAGAAATATACCAGTATCTCTATGTACATGTACAGACAGTGTGTGTGTGTAGTCAATGAAGATTCACCATAAAGAAAAAATTCCTTATTGAGAGAATCTTTAATGTTGCATGGAAACTGCACTGCATTTTATAACCACCGTAGACAGTATAATTAAGATATGAGGGGGATCCAATCAAGTTTTACTTATAACACAAAGAGAGAGAGAGAGAGTGAGGAGGAGAGATGCCATAATTATTTGCCATAATTTGTAATTCAACTCTAGTCTCAATACAATTGCCACGTTGTCTCACTCCACTCAAATCTCTGAAATACTCTGTACACAGTCAACTTGGCAATATATAATTTATCAACTTCTACAAACACAATTATACCATGGTCATCATTATTATTGAACAAAATACAATAAAAAAAATGACCAGGGAGAATCTCTCCAAGTTGGAAAAAAAATTCTTATACATTTTCCCATATATTTAAAGGAAGGGCCATCCTACGGGGCCTTCCCTGTGGTCCTCAGTTGCAAGTTTAAGAAAAAAAACGATTCAAGTATCTCATAGAAAAAGATGCCGACTCGAGTATCTTCAAATATTAGAAGAAGGGCCGAGGGCAAAGAAAATACTCGGCTCAGATGTGGGGGGGATGAAAAATAAATGAAAATTTTTCGCTTCTTCTCCACTCCTCTCTCTCTAGACAGCCATTATATTTTAGTATATTATATGTATATTATATATAGAAAGAGAGTGCATATTTTGTAAAATAAAAAAGATGAGCCCTTGCCTTGTCAGGTGTATACTATCATAATAAACATGAACAGGTGTATCATCCTTTTTATCTCTATGCTCTGCTTATGTGCAATTGCAGTATTTATATTTTAAAAATGCATTCCTTCACTTCCTTCTACATTATACTTATATTACAAAGTACAGAGACTAGTAGTCATACTACAAGGATAAAGTCTCCAGTTACGAGATCAATGATTTCACACATGACTCTCTCTCTAATAATGTATATGTATATAGTGTAATACCTATACAATGTATATTTTTTGAAAAACACGAGACTCGTGGTCTACATGGTCATAATTTTAAAATGCCAACATGTCCAGGATCTATTGCACCCAGTTCTTGTTGTTGGAATTTTCTCCATGTAAATCCTGGAAATTATTCATTTTAACGTCAACTCATTTTTATTCCCAAACTCTTTTTTTAAAAAATCTAGTCTGGAGTCTTTTAGAAAAAAATGAAGAGACTTTAGATTTTTATTTTTTTGAGACTGGAGACTAGAGAATTTACAATCCCGTCAAAATATTGTTCATTTATTTCAAAAAGTGCAATTTCATGAGAAAGGATGAAACAGCAAATAAATTATGGACACTTTGAGAGTTAGAAAAAAAGAAATAAACTTTTGAAATTGAAAAAAAGACATATTAAATCTACATATAAAGTTATGATTATTTCACGTAAAGTAAAACAAATTGGGACTTTAATTTATTATTAACGCTTGAAAAGTTTAATTCAAAATTAACTTTTCCCCTAACTACATAGTACTTCCTATAAAAAAAATTGTACAATGTTCTATTTATGTAAACTTAATTGGACTTTAGTGCTGTTCATTCCACTAGCCTAAAAAACTCTTAATTAAATTATATAGTGAGAAATTCTTTTGATTTAATCAAAAACTTTTTTTTGTTTACTTCTTTAATTAAGCCATCTACATCTACTATCTTTACATTCTAACATTTATAGGAAAAAAAAGTAAAAAGAGACGGAATTGGAATAAGATTCCCTCTCTTTTGAGACAGAGAGAGAAACAATAAATTTCAAAGGAATTAAGTCAAACCAAAAAAATCGTGATAAAGTTGTAATCATATGGAGAGATGATCGTGATGTTGAATGGCAAAAAGCAAGAAGAAGTAATTTCCTCCTACATTTTTGCCATCTCCATTAATTATAAATGAATGAGAGAGAGAGAGAGAAAATCTTGTGGGATTTCTCAATTCAAAGAAAGTGAATATTATAGTCTTCTTCTCAGAATATGTACATATGTTATCTTCCAATTTTCATATTTAAAACAAATTCTTTCATTTCTATTTCTATACTTGTCTATAATGAAAGAGACACAGAGAGAGAGAATTCTTTTGAAAAGACGTTTCCTTTTCTCTCCTATTTGCCATTAACTTGGTCTAGTGACTTATTATAACTATAAAGAAAAAAGTTTTTAATCTTCTCCACCAAACATAATAAATAATAAACCTGATTTTTTTCCAAGAAAAAAAAACATTTAATCTTTCATCTTCCACAAAATTTTTGCATTGAAATTGACCCACTTTAGTTTTCCACCATCTCTGAGACTCCCTCCATCTCCATATACAGTGTCGTCATTAATTGCTTAATTATATTTGGAATGATTGCCGTAAAAAAATAGGAATTTAATCAGTTGTAACATTTCTAATCAAAATTTACATACGACACTCCTCTCATCCTTCAAATTATCTCCCTTAACCATCCTCATACAAATGTGTATTTAGTATTTACTAAAAAACCCCCATTTAACTTTTTCGGCTTGTTTAAGTTTTATCAAAAATAAAATAAATTTTCTCAACAACATTTAGAACAAAATTGAAAAGAATTCTATTTTCATCTAAATAAATTTTAATATTTACACACGTTTATTTAATTTTTTATGTGCACTAATTTTATTAAAGTAGCTAAATTACACATATATACGTGTACAAAATAATTCATATTAATTTTCTTTTACTTTTACTCTTGACCTTCCGGTCTACTGCACCCTCCTTTCAATTTCAACTCTATCCATCAACGAGAGAGAGAGAGAGATAAAAATGACGCAATATATTAGCAACACCTTCCCATACAATTAAACTGTACAATGAGAAACTGTGTTTTTATCTTAAACTCATAATTCAACACTTATCATGATTAATATTTTAATTTCCCACATTACTTTCCTCTCTACAAGTTACATGTACAGTACTATACTATACAGTGTTTTTTTCATTTTCTCAACTTATCTCATTTGATATAACCAAAAGATTTCCATTCATCAAAAAAAATGGCAGTCTCTATGATACCTGTATAATGTCAAAATCTTATCTCTACACTTCATAAAAAATAATATAGAGCAGAGTCTTTTATATAACAATTGAAAAGGAGGACAAGTGTCTTGAAGAAGAAGAACATTCCGAACATTTCTTGTAGTCGTTTAACTGTCATGAAAAAATAATAATAAAAATTGGACAGGCTAATTGCACAAGTAGAGACAGAGAGAGAGAGAGAGAGGGGGAGAGAGGGGGAGAGAGGGAGAGATGAACTTTGAAGGTGTAAATAAAGAATAAAAGAGATTAAATATGAGTCCATAGCAGTACATAATACTCCCCAACCAACCAACAAAAACAAGAATCTTTTATATCTGTACAATTGTACAAAAGTAAAGTGGAGACGCGAAGGGCTTCAAGATAAATGACTGTCAATATATGTGGTCGAGGTTAAAACCTTAATTTTTAAGTTTTTCTTCAAGACAAGACAAAGACCGAGACCGAGACCAACAACAATAACAAGACATCTCTATCTCTTTTCTACCTTTGGCCTATGCATCTCTCTCTCCGTCATGCAACCTGTGTGTGTTCGTGCATTGCTCTCGTTCTGATGAGGAGTTCACAGTTACCTTTAAAATACAGAGATTTTTAAAGGATACATTTATACGCCATCATTTATTCCCTAAGGCTCCATGTTACAGACAAATATAACATGGTCCATTGGACGCTTCCAATTGCTTTCTTATAATTATAACAGACTCTCTACATATATAAGGATCCACAGAGAGAGAGAAGGCTCGTAAAAGGTGTGTGAAGGGGAGGGACTGGTCCTTAGAAGGCATCGTTCAAGTTAAAAACTTAAACAAGAAGAGGGGGAAAACGGAAAGGTTCCACATAAGAAAATTCATGTAAACAAAGGTGTGGAAAAATACAAGGGGAAGGGAGAACTGGAGAACAGATGAATGCAACGAAAATGAGACTCTTCCATGAGATGAATGCTGCGTGGGATTGGGATTGCAAGTTGAGATTCTGTACAAAGTCTCTCTCTCTCTCTCAAGGGTTCATCTTAAGGAAGGGCAAGCGACTTTTTTTTCTTCTTCTTTTCCAAAACACAAGGAAAAGGAAGAGCCCAGTAGTAAGTTATACAGTAGTAAAATAAAGAGCAAGAAGTTATACCTAGCGTGGGAAAACACATGCCCGCTGGATAGTCTCATTCACTCGAAATTCGGAAGAGAGACAGCTGATGATGCGGATGAATCTTGAAATGTGTAGCAGTACGAACTGCTCGTAAGCCAGGAGTAGAACTGCGTCCTTTTAACTAAAACATGTTTTTACATTATTTAAAATGAGACTTTCCCAGGAAAATATCAAGCAAGGGACTTTTAGAGAGTCATGTCTTGTATATGTCTTATATTTAATTCCTTTTCCATTGAATTTAAATATTTCAAATCATACATAATTCTAAGAAACCTCACAAAAAAAACATTTTTTAACCTTTTATCAGTTTAAAATGAGAAGCCTCATGTCTTAAATAGAACCAGAAAGAAGGGTCGTGGTTGGACAAATATTTAAACCAAAACTTACCTGGATGAAACTGGATGAAACAATACACACAATGTCCCATTGACTCAAAAAGCTCAGACATTTTTCTACAAAATTGATGATTCATCAATTCCTATAAAGAATTCGTGTCTGTTTGCCGTTTAAATATTTTTTATATTATTTTATTATTCATATTTATCATTATTCAAATTTGATTAATTGTAATAAACTGTGAAAAAAATCATGATTGGACTTTATTTATTTGCATGGATTCCAAATGGGAGTTTTTTTTCAGAGCTTCACACATACAATACATCAGCTTTAAAACTGAAATTGTGAAGGCAATTGCCTTCACAATCCTCTAATTATAGCTATGTAATATTTAAGCTAGAAAATATAAACACAGTTAAACAGCTATCAAAAAAATTAATTTCACCCATTTTGATGGGTCATTTATTCAATTACGAACGGCAAAATAAATAATATCAATGATCCCATTCTACTCGAGTAAAAATAATTTATATGGAATTGATATTGGCTTTTTATTATTAGCCCCCATAAAATGGAGTAGATAATCCTGATATATATTATCCTAGAGGAAATTTGTACGAAGTTTATACAAATCCACAATTTTAGAGTTACAAAAAACAAACCACATCAATCGCTTGCTTTTTTCAAGAGGAAGACGGTTGTCGCATGCAAATTAACCAACGCCCGGGTATTAAAGAGTT
>JAQIVZ010001582.1:0-30385 GCA_034700945.1 Arrhopalites spinosus
TCATTAATTTTTTTGAAAATCATATCTTCAGCCTCGGATATTTGACGGAGATACTCAGAGCTAAACTCTGTACCACATTTTGGACATCGATCATAGTGTTTTGGATTCACCTTTGAATAAAAAAAAAAGGTTAAAATTATTTTTAATTAAATTGCAAGTGAAGAATATCGCCAACCAATATTTACTGCTACAAAGGATAAAAAATAACACACAGGGACAGACAAACAGAGAAAGAGAGATAAATTTTTGACCTCACGAAACAGCACGGAAGCGAGAGTATAGATTCTTTTTGCATATATAACAATAATATCGCCATCACTGAAAGCATTGAAAGTTTCAGAAACAACAACAAAAGCAGCTGATATCGACAGGAAAAGAGTGAGCCTTTACCTCACATTTACCACCTGCATCATCTTCTTGTCTTGAGCAATATATTGAAAGCATTTTTGAGTCAAATTTCTGAACGGAACATCTTTCGCACTGACATTGAAAGTAGTAGCCTTTCCTCAACTCTGGTATTCTTACGATGGATGGACGTAAAGCATCTTGGTAACAAATCTTGATTTTGTCAACCTAGTAATAATTAATAACCAGATATTTTACGAGTCCCAATAAAAAACGACAACTAAACATTAGTCAAATAAAGGACATAAAATAAAGAAAGTTCAACTGTTGAACTTACAGGAAAATCTGAGGGTAAAGGCACAATATTTCGAATTTCAATTGCAGTTGAATGCTGAAATTTAAAACACAAAAAGATTGAATCAAGACATGAAATTATTACTCTTTTAAATATTGTTAAAACTCACAAATGTAGCCACTGCCATTGGCTCACAAGAGTGATCAAATATTGAAGCGCCGATATAAAGTCCAGATCCCAAGTCTTGAAATTCTTGATTACAAATACTAAACGTGTTGACAAATATCTATAAAAATCAAGAACAGTCATAAATAATTATAATACATTTATTTTAAAAAAATATCTTGAATTTGAAGGGTACACAAAACTTACCCTTCCACAAAGAGCAATCATTTCCGACTCCTAAATCAAAATATTTTCGTATATGAATGTAATGTTGATTATTTAATAAATCCTACACAATTAATAGTTGTACATGAAATATGAAAGATTTACATTTGGAATAGTAATCTTATTGTGGAAGGTAAGTATGGACTCTACAACTTTTATCATTGTTTGAATTTGTTCCATTCTATGATCATCATTCTTAATATCACTGTAATCTGCAACAAATACGACAATTTCATTACTGTAAAATTTAAAATTTTCTCATCACAAGTAGAAATATATTATGTCTTACGTGACATCAAGTCCTTAAATCGGCGATGAGTCTGAGGAGGAACCACATCGTAGTAGTCTGATGAAGTCTTAATAACAATAATTATTATTTGATTAAGAATCAACATTAAAATTCAATTTCAAAAAGTTTTACAAAAGACAAAAACTTACTCCAAGTCGACAAATAATTCGGAGCAATAGTCGAGTGAATGTAGGGGCAACCCTTCCAAAAGTTTTGAAACCCTTACATTCCCATTTATGTCCATCATTCCAACCAATCTTCTGACAACTTCGGTCACAATATCGAACTAACCGGCATCCTGAACACCTTGATAACTCATCGACAAGGCTTTCTTTTGAGCTGGGTTTTTCGTAAAATCAAATATTTTCATTTTCATCATTTGAAAAGGAAGTAAAAAAACACACACTTTGGAGGATATTTTTGGAAAAAAAATCACACATTTCAAAAAATATAAATGAAAACCATGTTGTCATTTAATTCTAGCAAATATTAGCAAAATACAATATTTTGCTAACTAAAACTAAATAACATAGTATTTATAACCTCGGAATTTACAAAGAAAAACATTTGCCTTGATGTATTACAAATTCTACATCAACTATTATATTATATGCATGAAAAATCCCAAAAATGTAAACTGTAATTGCAATTAAAAAATGATGATTTGATTTACCTTTTGAAACAAGAATCACAGCAATTCTCCAACGAGTCGTGTCTTAAAGCATAGGCAAACGGTTTGCAACGAAGTATCAATTGACCTGGTTTAATAGTAGTTGACTCTTTCAGCACACTCATGACCTTGATATCATGTAATTATCTACAAGTAGGTTAAATATCAGTACAATTAAAAGGATTACATAATAATACAATTTGGTATTTCCAGTGAACTTTGCACACGGATTCCCCCTCCCCCTCAAAAATCGTAATTTCGCGTCCCAAAAAATTTGCTTTCACATTCTCATGTAGGTAGCGCCTTTGCGAATCAATTTCCAACTCGAACAACAATTTCATGACGGTGAAAGTACGATCTATCACATGAAAAGCAACCCTGAAGGCTGAAATATTACAGGGACGTCCATAAAAATTGTCATAAAAAGGATAAATAAATGTGGACAGCAAGTCAGATGAAAATTAATGAATTGTAAAGTTGATTAGAACAGGAGAAAGGAAAAGAAAGTAAGGGGAGAATGATTTTGAGGAATTTTGTTTTCTTAGCTTTAAAACCAAAATACAAAAGACTTGGATGAAAAACACGGGAGGAAAAGGAATCATCCGGAGATGAGGAAACGACAATGTAAACAAAAGGAGGATGGGATGTTGTTTGTCCCATAAAATGGTAATGTAGTTTTTTGGTTGGAGGGAGGGAGTGGGTTTCACACGGTGCGTGTGCCTGAAATTAGAAAAGGGACAGGAGGAAAATGAGGAGAGCTAATCGTGTATAAAGAAAAGCAAAGTGTAAACAACTCAGAGAGAGAGAGAGAGAGAGAGAGAGAGAGAGAGAGAGGATGGGGAGGAGGAGGGAAAAAGAGGTCTGACATAAAATAAAGGCAATGTAAATATGCGACCAAGGAAAGGCAAAACGAGTGTTTTCTGTCGACGTGGATCATTTATTACAGGCAGGCGGCCAGCGGGAAATCGTCGACTTTGCAAAGTTGGCAAGGAACATCCACACCAACACACAACACAAGATCCATCTCTCCATGTCTTTGTCCAGGTGCGGGTGCGGGTGCGGGTGTGTGTGTGACCCTATAGTCCTACTTTTTTCTCTTCTCAACCTCCCTCCACTACACCATATAAAATGAGAAAGACTGTCCATAGAAAAAACTAAAAAAAATAATGTGAGAGATCATGACTATAGAAAACTATGCTACATACACATTTAGTCGTGTCCATGACATGACACAGAATGAATTGCTGAAATATATATACATATACATACGGGGCTGTCCATAATGTCGACCGATTGCCAAGTCTAATCGCATCGCCAGCGTAAACTGTGTACATATTTCCTCCACAAGGAGAGATCCCTAGTCAAGACCAAGACGAAGAAGAAGAAGGAGAAAACGAGTCCAAAGAAAAAAAGGAGGTAAATAAGTGTAGAGGAGCAAAAGAGTTGCTCTTCTTATTTTTTTCATCCTCTCTGGCGTCCGTTTGGAGAAAGAAGAAGAGTCGAAACTGACTATCATACAGACCCCTGCTCATACCCGTCTCTCTCTCTCTCCATGTGTGTCTGTACTTCTTCTTCGTCTCTGTAGGGGTAACAAAGGAAAGTGCGCATGATTTTGTCCAAAGCACCGGATGAGATGCCGTCGTCATCCTCCGCTTTCTCCGTCCTCATCGTTCCCCTTTTTACTCTGAGATTCGGCTAGTTTTTGTGTGTCTCTCTTGGATGCTGATTCTGACTCTGGCTCCTGCGGTAGGTTGGTGCGCAAAAATCCTCTAGTATAGTCATCTCTCTCTTCGACAAAAAAAATTTTTTTTCTCCACAAAAACACAGTTGCTCTCTCTCTCTCTGTATGTGAGAGAGTCAGAGTAGAGAAGAGAGAGAGAAATAATAGAGAAAAAAAAGTAGAGAAAGAATATAACAAAAAAAAAATTTCTACACAAAAAAAAATAAAACTTTCCTCTTCTTACTTTCTCTTCTCAAAATTCTGGTTCTGGTTAAAGACTTGGAGTGAAAGCAGTGCTCATCAGTCGTTGTCGTTCAATACTCTCATTTCACAACTTTTGAACGTCCGTCTCTCTCTCTGTGTTTGTGTGTGACTATTCTATTTCTCATTCATTCTTTTCTTCTCTCATTCTACAAACAAATAAACACATCCCATCCGCCGTCTCTCTCTCTCTTGCTCCATTTTACTCTCAGTGTAGGGCAAGATACTCGGAAGGAAAGCCGGCTACAAGTTTTCCTTTACTAAAAACAAACACGTACAAAGATACGGCTAAAGAGAAGGAGAGAGACAGTGAAAGTAAAAGAGGAAGAGCGAGAGAAAGGGAAAGAGAGAGAGAGAAAAAAGTTTTTCCACTGATCCATGGATGGGGGATACGAAAATATAGGAAATCGTCTTTGACCTGGTTTTCTCCATTCGTTTAAAACTAAAAGTGAAAACCACACTACACTTACCCATCAACCATATATAGAAAATCAACTCTATCTATACACCATACATTATTCTTTCTCTCTCTCTCTGTACACATAAGGAGTGTACATATATACGTAGACACAAGTTGAACTACAACTACAAAGAAGATGGAGAGAGGAGTCACGTTGCCATTTGTTTTCATCCGGCCAAATCCCCGTTGAGTCAACCTCATCAACAAGCTTATTTTAAAGTTATCATCACATTCAACTCACATACATACACAACCCCATAAAACTCTTCCTCTCTTTTTTTTCACGGGCTAGACAACAACTGAGATATAACTCCCCTGGAAAAAAAAGAACAAGGAGTTTGTGTCAAGTGAAAAAGGAACACTTCAAGATAGAGAAGAAAACGATCTGTCTATCTTTTTTTTGTATTCTCCCATATCTATCCTCCCACCTGTGAGTCTGTTTACATTGACAGTGTCTAACATTTTTATCTCCCCTCCACAATTTCTCTCTCTTTCACTCATTTATTCCCATCCTCTGCATTTTTGGACTGTGAACAATAATATTTTATGGAATTACAAACAAACAAAAAAACTTTCACCTAGTTTACAAGTGAAATATATTTAGTGAATTTTGACAAGAGGAAAAATATTAAAAAAAAATATTGTGGGTAGAAAAAAGACTTTGTTAATTTAAAAATATTTTGAGTCAAAAAAAAAGTACCGGCTTCAAAAAGTGAGAGAGGTGTTGGATGTTAAATTGGGAACAGAAAAAAAGACGAGCATAAGCCTCGTCTCTAGAATTTTAGAAAGAAGAAGAAAAAAACGAATGCCGTTGATTTAAAACGATATCTCCGTCTTGATGTAGTCCATGTGAAGAGGAATAAGAAGACCAAGAGGAGAAAAAAAAGTCGATATTGTACGTGTGCATGATTTCCCGGTGAAAACGGTAGCCCTTGTCATTGTCCATTGTCGTTTGTTTCTCGTGGCGTCGTCTTCTTCTCTTCTTTTCTGTCCTTTTTTTGGATGAGATCCGTGAACTTCCTTTTTCATGTATTGCTCGCTCTTCTCTTCCCTTTAAAGCCCATCATAATGTTATAGGAATCAAGTCTATAGTGGGGAGGATATATATGAAAAAATTCTGTTTTTTATACTTGAACAATTTCTACGTATAATTCTCCCATTTCTTCTTACTCCTCTTTTTGTCACGTCAAAAAAAGGCCAAAGACGAAGGGGGGAAAAAAGAATAAGTTTCAACTTGTTCACTCTCAACTTGATCTTAAAATATTTCTTTATCTTGCAACCAAAAGAAAAAAGAACAGAGTTAAGTAAAGTTGAAAACTTTTTTCAAAAAAAAGAAGAACTAATTTTGTCAAGTGTGGACTAGGAGATACAAGACATTGAACAAAAAATAAAGTGAAAAAAATCTTGCACAGATTTGTCACAATCTTGCTTTTTCTCCCTTTTTCATTGAGTACAGTGTGTTGTTTGTGTGTTTAAGTTTTTTTTGTGAAAAGGGAAATCAGTGAGAATATCTCTACATGTACAGATATCTATAGAGAAAGTGAAAGAGGGGAAATCTTTCTCTTCTTCTCGTCCACAACACAAATAGCACGTTCTGTAGGGAAAGGCTGATTACATTCTCACGCCTGGATTTAAATGTTCTCCACATTTTTCCCTTTCTCCCTCCACAACACAAGAGGAAAGCTTTCTTTCCCTACTCTCAACCATTTTCTACGACGTCCAACTCTTTAACTTTTATTTTTTTTAGCCCTCCCCCCTCTTCAAATCTTCAAAATCCACACCACACGACAAAAACTCTAACTCAGATTTCACGGAGGACTCGACATTCTAAAAAAAAGGTGAGAAATTTATTACTATTTTTTTGGGCACAATTTATTTGTGCATTTTATTGACCTTCATTCCCGCAACATTTCAAAATATTATTTTTTTTATTGTTTTAAAAAATAATAGTGGACATATTCTCGCTTTTAAAAAAAGAAATAAAAAAAAGAAAAAGTCATGTGAGTTTAAGTTGAAAAAATATTTCGACTTTCTTGTTTTCTTTAATCTTTCACCAAGATGAGGTGAAAGACGTGGATTTTTTAACTTTAGAGTTTTTTTTGTGTGTACTTGACATACAAAAAAGGAGAAGAGGGGTACTTGAAAAAAAATGTGTATGTACAGTGTACAACTAAGTACACAACTTGATGTTATTTTTTCACTTGGAAGGAAAAAAAGAGAAATTTGTCAAGGGACAACAATGGTCACAGAACAAGTGTAAGTACACAGAGAGAGAGAGAGAGAGAGAGAGAGACAAGTGTATAAAATACCAGAGAGAGAGAGAGAGAGAGAGAGAGAAAAAATAAAAACCTCAATAACAAAGGAAAGTCCGTTAAAGAGAAAAGAGGGGCTCTTGAACCACCCCCACAATTTTCTTTCTTTTTGACCCAAAAAAATATTCAATAAGATGAAACAAGTCTATCTTCATTTTTTTAATATTCTCAAATTTTTATCTACTCACAAAATTCAAATTCCTCTCTCTCTCTCTCTGTACAAACAAAACAAACAATTTATCTCTCTCCATTCAATCATCTCAATGTTTTATTTTTATAATAAAACGTTTTTTTATAAAACAATGAAATATTTCTTTTGACCAATGGTCAATATTGAGAATAAAACAAAGAAAAATGAAAATAAACATTTTATGATTGACTATTCAAAAAGAAAATATTTATATTATTTAAATATCCATAAAAATATAGTGAGTACCCCCCAAAATAAAATAAACCAGAAAAAAAAGAGAAAAAAAAACACTCGAGTAAATGGAATACAAGAGATAGTCAATGGTCGTGACCAAAAGAAAAAAAGAAGAGATTGTTGCAATCTTTTTTCTCCTAAGCTCCGATTTTTGTAGTCCAAACCAAACTGTGATGCATGCAATGTGTACAAGTATCCAGTGAAAAAAAAAGGATTGAATGTGGACAGTGAGACTGAATGTGGATGGTGACATGGACTTGGATGAAATGGCAAGACAATTTTCACTCACTCAACCCATTGCAAAAGGCTCTTTCCGGAGCTTAAATTAAAGTTAGAGTGAGAGAATGGGTATCTAGTTGTACTACAGGAGAGAGAGAGAGAGAGTAGGTAGGTAGTAGTTTGGGACTTGAAGAGTAAAAAGAGAAAAAAAAGAGAAGAAGGAAAGAATGGGCAAGAAATCTCTTGAACTATATCCCTCTCTCCCTCTTTGTCTGTATATAAAATCTCTCAGTGTCCTATATATCTCTCTCCTAAATGGAATATATCAAAAGGATATAACAAAGGGCGAAAGAATGAGAGGCCGTTGTGCTTTCACCTTCAACCATGTGAACAGAGCAGCAGCATCCAAACACACATTTTCTCTCCCTTCCCTCCCTTTACCATTAAGCTTGTGTATTGTGGAGACCCAAAAACTTTCTCCTACACTTTCACTTCTTTTCTCTATCTCTCTAATGAATTCCACTCAAAAATCCAACCACGCTTTTACCTCCTTATCTCTTACAATTTACACTCAAATTCATCTTTAATACAAAAATAAATATATCAATATCATTTTCTTTCAAAAAAAAGTATTAAATAATTATTTCAACTCAAAATACTAAATCTTAGAATTTCATAGATAAATAAAAAGGTTTTTTTTTATAATTTCGTCTTACATTCTAGTGAAAAAAAAGAAAAAAAAGTTTTTAACAAAAAAAAATCTAGCTCCTCATTTCCCCACCATAAATACATCCACCATATCTCCCATTCTTATTCACACGGTTCCTCCCAAAATAACACAGAGAGAGAGAGAGAGAGAGAGAGAGAGAGAGAGAGGGTTGGTGTGTATTGAATGGTTTTTTCTTGTCGTATTTCTCCAGTGAACGACTCGACGAAAAGTTGTTGGGGCGCTACCTGTGCAGTGTGCACATATAAAATAAATGGGAGAAAAGGTAGAGAGAGAGAGAGGGAGAGTGAAGAAGGGGATTGAGTAGAGAACATCATAGGTAAAATTTGTGAAGGGATATGGGGATTAGAATTTCTTTTTTGGGTATTGATATATAAAAAGAATGTTATATTGGTTATATAAAATAGAAGGAGGGGGGGGGGGAAATGTAGACACAGACTATGGGTGTAGAGGGAGAAATAGAATAGGGAATAGAAATTGAGGAAAGAATGGGAATGCTATAGACTGGAGACTTTTTCACCTGGTGTGAAAATTGCCATGCCATCCATCTCTGTCAATAAAGAGCCGATGAAAGGTGGCCTAGTGAGTAGGAGAGTAGGACGAAAGGGGTAGAAAGAATTTTTTTTTTGAGATAGAAAAGACGCCTTGGCATTCCCCTCTCTCCCTATGACACACTATTTGCTTATTTTTAATGTCTAAAAAGGCCACAGCACAACCATACAAACTATCTCTCTCTCTCTTTTCTATAAGCGGATAAAAAACTCTTACTTTTTTTTATCCCAATCTATATCTCTATACTTTCTTTTGATGCATAGAAAACTTTCTCCACTATTTTGTCTCTTAATATCATATACATATATGTATATTCCTCTCACTACAGGCTACAGTATATCTCTCTGTTCAAAAAAGAAACTCTTTTTTTTTATTTGCAAGTGTGGGGGATATATTTTACAATTGATATATATGAAATATGTAGGGACATGCCACTCTCTTGTGTGTATTACTAGGGGTATATAATTTTTTGTACAAGGAAATTGAGAGAGTGACTTGGGCTTGAATAAGGAGAAATTAGCCCAGGAGGTTGAATTGAGGCTAAGTGTGAGGAGGAGAGAAGGGAAGGAATAAGGAATAAAAATTCCATTTTTTACAGTCACCTAACTGAAATTCAATATATAAGTAGAGAACTAAGGACAAGAGAGAGAGAGAGAGAGAGAGAGGGTTCTAGTTAAAGTCTCACATACACTCTGCCTATCTATTCCTTCTCTCCCGGATATGATAAATACTCGTAGTTTACCAACTTAATTCCTCAGAGTGGCAAAGACACATCCTTCTATTTTCTCTACCTCCTTTCTCCATCCCACACACACACCATTTCCCTATTCCCCACACACCATATTCTCTTCCCTTTATCTTCACCACCTTCATCATATCCCTTTATATCTCTTAAGGAGCGTTTTCTCTCTTTTTGCCTCTATAAAGTCTTTATAGTTAGACACAATGTCAAAGTATTGAGAGAGTCATGCATACCACTTATATATAGTAGAGATGACGACCATGTCACCGTCGTCATGTCATGGAATTTGACGACGAGTTCCTTTTCTTCTCTCTCTCTCCTTTTTAGTCAGCCATGGCAGGAAGGAGCCACATGGTAACAACAAGGCGAGGAACCCCAAAGAGAGAGAGAGTGTGTGTGTAGTCATACAGGCTGTGCCTCTTGTGCAAAAATCTTTGTAATGGCTCTTCCTTCGTTACCTCTACTGTGACTCTCAACAAAAGTAAACATTGAAAAACATTATGTCATTTCAATATGTACGAATAGGGCTCCATTATATATATATATATATATATAGGCCTGTACTTATTTACCCAAAAACACTTTTTTTGACTGTGTGTACGTGTTGTCTACATACAAACTGTCTCTCCATGTTACCCATAATCTTCAGGTTATGACTGCCATTAAGAGCTATGGATGGAGATGAAGGGAGTTGTAGGAGAAAGAAGAGGAAAAAACATTGTCAATATACTTTTCCCTATCCTCCTTTCTATAACAAGCCCCTCTCTCTCTTTCTGTGTCGGTGGGTTCGAAAACAGTCATGATCCCCAACTCCAGCTTCAGCTCCAACTTTCTCTCTCTCTCTCTCTTTCTGTAGAGCACACAAGAGAATCATGTTTTTCTATATGTGGGAGAGAGTTTGTGGAGTTTGAAATTTGGGGCACATATCATATTTCATGTATCTTAATGGTTCTTTCGTTGACACGTCGTTTAATAGGAAAATTTAAATAGTCCTCCTCCCTCCTTACTACTCCTCCCCTCCCTTGCCTTGCATTATTGTAATCTAATGTAATGTATAAGCTTCTTTACAGCTCAATTGCCATTCTCACCACCACATGGATCTCTAGCCACACATACTCTTCCCTTAATGTGCTTAAATACCGTGAGAGAGAAGGGGGGGGGGACAAAATTTACGTGACGTTTTCCTCCACATCTTTTGTCTTGTATTCTCCTTACATTTTAGTCAAAATAATACAAATTTAAAACCATTCTTTATCCCTCCTAACCTACAAATAAAAACCACAAGCTGCTACTCCTTTCCCGGTTTCAGTTCTATCATGGAGATCTCCAGCACCCATTTTTTTCTAGTCCTAGTCTTTCCCCTGTTTTTGAGATTCTTGTGAGGGAAGGAGTAACATTAGCATATTTACACTTTTGTACTACAAAACATTAAACTTGGTTACATATTGTACATAGAGACAACATTTTGGTGAAAGGAGAAAAAATCTAAATTTAATTTTTTTACAACATTTAATATTTCATGAAAATTACATGAAAATTACAACTCACAATTTTCCTAAGCCATTCCATTTCATTGTTACAAGAGAGAGAGAGAGAAAAGATAAAAGATGAGAGTTGTATTTTTTTTAATTTAAAAAATAAAATGGGGAAGAATATTTCTATGGCCTTAATTCATGTACATGTACATATAATTTTTGATGACAATTTTCAAGTGGCTAATTAATTATCCCTCTCTCTCTATCTGTCTTGTGTGGCAAAGTTATGGATATTGCATGGGTTGAAGAATGTGCCATTTGGGAAGAAAGAGAGGAGGAGGAGGGGGGGGGGAATGAAACAAGACATGGATTTGGTTCAAGATGAGAAGAGAGAGAGAGAGAGAGAAAGTAGAAAGTGTATAGAGATGAGTACTGTAGAGAGAGAGAGAGAGAGGACTATGGCAAGAGATGTGCGTTGGAGGGAAAGCACGTTTCACGCTAATCCTGACTCTGCGTTGCGTTGTGCTTTTGAGCATGAACTGATTGAAAATAGGAAGAAAGTAAGTGAAAGCCGACGGCAGACGATCCATGCAATGCAAGTTGACTGTACTCCAGTACAGTAGAGAGAGAGAGAGAGAGAAAGTTAAAATAAGAGGGGAGGGGGAATGATGGTGGGGTATGAGAGCATCGTACTTTTCGATAAGGAGAAAGGAGAAAGGTTGGCTACTGCCACTGCTCCCCATTCGAAACAAGGACGATGTGAAGTTAGTCAAGCTCATTGAAGCTTTCTCTATGGGTTGATAGGGATATGTGTAGTTATGTGTGTGTATGTATGTACATATGAGAGTGTGTTGGAGATGTGAAAGTATTTTTGAGCTGACATATGCTATGCACATTGATCCTCATCCACTTATGTACCGCCATGACCATGTTTTTCATCCGATTTGAATCATAAATTCAATCCCATGTATCACTTTCTATATCCACAATGAGAACATTCTTATACAAAGAGAGAAAGATTTATAAATACGGGCTGGCTGAGGAATTCATAAGTGGCAAGCATTTCTCTCTCTCTCTCTCTACAAATCTCAACCCGTTTTTCTCATGTATCCTGGGAATTTCACCATATTTAACAGCATATTATCTTTTTCCACTCTGTCTACTCTCCTTTCCCTTGATTCCTTTTTTTTCTCTCTTCAAAAAGATATCTTCCAGCTCTCTAAATATTGTCCAAGAATTCCATTCCCTTCTTTTCTCTTTAAAACATTTTTTTTATACAAATTCTTTAATATCCGACATTTTTTCTCCATGTTGACAAATACATTGTTTTTTCCCCACAATAAAAAAAACTATTATGTACACATTATGTGTCATTATATGAGACAAAATAATGACAAATTTTTAGCTTGAGGGCAATTACCCTCAACCATTGTTTATTATTTTTCAAGTATGCAACAGCTGCCAGAGATTTAGTCTGTTAAAATTCCCTCGGGGGATTTTGTTTCTTTTTTTGGGAGAGGGGGAACATCATCTTGACAAGAAATTTATGACGCTATTCTACTTGACTAATTTTTAGTCTATAAAATTAAAATCGAAATTTAATATATATTTTTTTCCCATACATACCAGAAAAAATAACCTCAGGACTTTCTCTCCCTCTCTCTCTCTCTTGTAGTTTTTTTTGGGGGGAGAGACAAATGTGCCCCTATTAAAAAACATTTTTTTTCTTCAGTGTATTATTTTTTACATGAAGAAAGAGAAAGAGAATGAACCACTTTTTCTTCATGTTATTTATATGAGGAAGATATATATTTTCTTTAAAACAATGCCACCCAGAATATTCCTCTCTCAAGGCCGCTGTAGGGAGAATGAGAAGATTGAGCATCATCATAAAATTTATAGTTGTAGACTTGATGCAAGAGAGAGAGAGAGGAAGATGAGAGAAAATACGTTTTTATACACACACACACATGAGAGAGAGAGAGAGAGAGAGAGAAAGATTGAGATTGTTTGAAAAAATGTTATAATATTCTCTCTCTCCTTTCCCTTTCGTTTATTTAGAAAAAAGCCAAGGAAATATTTTTTCTTCTTCTTGTATGGTGAAAGTGTGTTGTTGTACTATGTATTTTCCCAAATAAAGTCACAAAGGCAACAAACAAAATAGAGTAGAAAAGAAAATGGAGCAAGAAAAAAAGGAGGAAAGGAGAACAAGATTATAAATTCTGATGCAAAACCAACACACACCCAAAGAAGTAGTAAAGGATGACGCGTATGTTGTGTGTACAAACACACAGACACAAACAGAGAGAGAGAGGATGACGACACACAAACGATAGAAAAGACGACGAGAGATGAGAAGGAGGAGGAGGGAATAGCCCGCGAGGTAAAATAAAATACGCTAGTTTACTCAGAGTGGAAAAGTGACTGCCTAGTGCCTGCCTTTCTAGTATGTTGTTATTACTATTATTATTATTATGAGGATGATGGTGATGGGGCTGAAAGCTCAGTTGAATTGCACTCTTTGCAAACAATTCTCCGCCTCTTTTTTCTCTCTCTCTCTCTTTCCCATCCTTCCCTCACTTTCTCCAATAAGGATGACTATTTTCATGTACACGGGGAAAATGTCTTTCCAACTGAAAGTTTAAAAGGTCAATTCAACTCCCATCTTTGAAAAATCATTGTCCTCATTTAATTTTGTACAAAAAAACTTTCACTTTTAATTTCAACAGTAAAGGTAATCAAATTTAAATTGTATTGTTCCCCCCATTTAAATTTCTTGCCTATTTAAAATCCTATAATAATTAACTTGTTTTTTAATTAAATTTCTTTGAAATTAACTTTTAAATTAGATTAAATAATAAAAAAAAATTAAAATTTATTTTTTTAACTCTATTTTTTTTCTATTGTCTCTGTACATGGAAAGAGTATCACTCGTCAAAGGGGGGTTACTTTCTCTAAAGTTCCATTTTGTTCATTTGTGTGTGTGTGTGTGGATCAAGTCGCTCGTATGATTCAAACTGTGCCCTCACCATTCTCAGTAGTTTTAGTGTATGTTTGAGATTTTTTTTTGCATCATGTTCTACATTTCTCTCTTCCACAAAGAGAGAGAGAGAGAGTTGGATACATGCATTAAAGTATAGAGAGTTTATTATATAAAGTATCTTTTGGAGATGAGTACGGTCCTTGACAAAAGAATGCCACCTGATGCGAACCGTCGACAAGAAAAGAAGAGAGACATGGAAGTTGCAAGGAAAAGGAAGAGAGAGGACAAAGATAGACAAGTTTTTTTTTTCGTCATGTTCATATTCTTCAGAGTCGCCCAACGTGCCATCACTATCGTCATCATAATCATGTTCCCCCCCCCCCTCCAAAAAAAATATTCAATACCTTTATGCTTTCTCCCTGTGCATACTGTGAGAGAAAGAAAGAAGAAATTCTTGAGTTGATGGACATTCTTGAAATTTTTCTTAGTCTTTCTCCTTTTCTCCTTACCCCCCTCTGTCTACCCCAAGGCTACTTTTTTTGTGGGGGTCCTCATAACCTTTCATTGATATACTAGCTAACTATCTTGTCATCTAATGTAGTACGACTACCCTCCTCGAATTTTTATCCTTTTCTTTTTATTTAGCTCTCTTTGTGTCTATTGGTGGGACGATGGGGTGTCCCCATATAAAAAAAAACAAATTCGTCTCATGATTCCTTGAGCCAGTTGCATTGTGTAATGGACTTGAGTCAGTTGTGAGACAGAAACATTTTCATTTTTAGGTGCACCCTAAAAAATTTGTGTAGTCAAAGTAAAAGTAAAAAAAAACTAGGGAGAGAGAGAAAGGTATGCGTATGAGTATGAACCATCTTATTTATATTTATGAGCTTTCCCTGACTCAGAGGCCACGTTAGAAGCGAGAAATGACTCAAAATAAGCTCAGTGATTGTGTGTGTGTGTGTACACTTTCTCTACTCCCTCCCTCCAGTTTTTTTTGCAAGAGAAAGAGACACAGGGAGAAAGTTTGTTACTTGTACAAAATGTAGTACTCACTACATGTGTAATATCCTTTCCTTTGGTCTTACTCCAAATTCTTTGGCTTAACATTTTCTACGTGCGTAGAGAGACAGAGAGAGAGAGAGGAAATGTATAAAAAACATGTTGGGAGTAAAAAAAAGAAGAGAAAGTCGTTGCATTTCATTGGTAAGTTTGAGTATAGCCATTAGCGTGTTATTTCTAAACTCTAGCCCCTTATAATTTCTTGTATAATGTTCTTATGTCTTGTGTAAATGTGTACATATGTAGAATTGTACTGTAACACAGAAAAAAAAATTTCTCTTTTTTTCCCTTTCTCTTCTAACCGGGCATCTGAGACTGGAGAGAGAAAGAGAAAGGAAACTGCGTACATTTTTACTTTGATGGCCCATTGCGCACTTTTTTTCTTTCCCTTTCAGAAAAAAGGAGAACTAGCTTTTGGCTAACTGGACACAATGTACAAACTAAATGTTTTTCTTTGTCCCATTTTTTCCTATCTTTCTTTCTCCAACTTTCTTTTCCTTACTACAATCTTCATGTACAAGACAAAAAAAAGAAGGGGAGCATGTGTGGTCTAGAGAATAAGAAATTGTTCATTTTCTATTCTCTATCTAATCCCAAGTCCCAAGTCCCAATCCCAAATTCTCATTCTTGGTTGAGTTTAAGGGAAGGAGGATATTGGAATATTTTGTGTGTGACAAAAAAATCAATTGATGGGACATAATCTAAAAAAAATGTCATAAAATATAAAGGAGAGGATGAAAATGTATACAAAGAATGGGAGGGAGAATGGAAGATTGAATGGGATGCATAAGAGTAGAATAATGTATTACATGTATTCTCAAATAAACTCTCTCATATCAAGTAACAATGAACACTCAATGTCAGATCAGGGAGGAATGACCAAGGATATGGATGGTGGATGAAACTCATCCGTCTATCTTTTCATATATATAACATCGGGCCCCATGCCTCAAACTCCCAATCCTAAAAAAACCTTTTCCATGACTAGACTCTATCTCTACTTTCTCTCTCCCTCCCTAACTTTTCTCTTTTTTTTCTTCTCTCCTAAGCTCCGAATCCGCATCTCCATTCTCCATCTCTCTAAGATTCCTTCAAAGCATTTGACTCTCTCTCTCTCTCAGTTTCTTGACTTTCTCTTTTCCCAGCTGCTTCCTCTTTCTTTATCCAATCCTCTAAGTCTCATCATCCTTCCCAGTATTTTTTTTTCTCTCTTCTTCTTCTTCTTTTTCTTCCCTTCCTATCATAGTAAAAACAAGTTCATAGACTTTCTCTTCTTTTCTTCCTATGCTGTTATTCTCATTCACTGGAATTTTCTCATTCTTGTATATATTTCTATTACATTTTACATTCTATAGTAGCCGGATGGACACAGACCAGTGCCTTTAACTTTGACTCTTATTTTCTCCTTTGGTTGACTACAGTTATATTTATTTTTTTATAGAATAAAAAAAAGAACTGGCGACATCCTCTCTCTCTCTCTCTCTCTCTCTGGCCACAGGACATGGTGTTCCCATCCTCTGTGGCTTTGACTGTACATCATTCCTATTTTGTGTGTGTTTAGTTTCCATAATAAAAAGTTTTTTTTTCTCGTGGCGGGGCCCATTCCTTATATAAAAAAAGTATTCCCTCCCTCTTTTGGCCTAACGTCTCCGCCTCCTCATTTCACGAGTGGAGTAATTTATACAGAGAAATAGTTGAGAGTCAACGACGTGAAATTTATATACAGAGACAAAGAAGAGAAAGGTTGAGGCATTTAGAAAATATGTAGGGTATTTTCTCTCTCTACAATTTATATTCACTCATGAGGATGAGAGAGATGATGACATGATGGTGATTCATTGAACAACTTTCTTGTCCCTTTTATCTTCTCATCACAACCCATTCCCCTCCGTTTAAAACCACACACCAGTTTAATTACTTCCGTCCCTACTTTCTCCCCTTCTCTCTCTCTTTCTCTTTCTCTTGACCTCAACATAGACCAAAATTCTGTCCCACCCCCAAAAAACTTATTTTATAGAGAAATTCCCCATTTTTTTGAAACCATTTTCCAACGCCTCCTCCTCTCCTTTTTTTATTTATAAAATTAATAAATTTTAAAGAGAGAGAGAGAGAGAGAAAGAGAGAAAATCATTTTTGAAATAATAAAAATCAATCAAAATATTTAGAGATAAATATAATTTTTTTTAAAAAATAATAAAAAATGAAAGACATTAATCTAAAGATTCAAGTTGAAAAAAAGAGATGAAAGTAGGTCATTGACATGAGAGTCCCTCTTAGAAAAAAACCAAACCCAGAGGAGAGGATCAAAGCTGAAGAGGATGTTAAAGTTAAATGAGATTGACGAACGGATGTACAAGCGAGAAGAATATAATATTGTTATATTAAACACAATGTACAACAAATAAATTCATATTTTTTTCCAGGAAATGTTACAAGAGAGAGAGAGAGAGAGACGAATGAGAGTTTTTTTTCTGTACACAATACAATGAATGAATATTACACAATAATATTGTACAATTTTTTTCCCCTCCTCTTCAAAAACATTTTGTTTCGAAGAAAGCAAGAAAAGTTGCAAGAAAGCAAAATAAAAAAGAGTGAGAGTAAGAAAGGAGAATAAAAGGAGGGAGGCATTTGAGAAACATAATGTAATAAATACATTTTTGGCATGAAGGAAATAGAAATAGAGAAAGAGATAAAGTATATAATGTCGCGTTCACAGAAATACAATTGGGTGTTTGAGATGGAGATCCTGGAGAGAGAAAGGCTTATGAGACGTCATCGAGATGTCAGAAGTGGAAAAAGAAGCCACAATGAAAAACAACATGGTCTCACAACTCACACACTCTCACGTTTCTCTCTCTACCTTTCTTTCTCTCTCTCTCTCTCTCTCTCTTTTCACAGGCTTTTCTCTAATAATTGATCCCTCCACGTTTCATCCCAGTCAAAAGATCTCTCTTTGGTGGATCTCTCCCTATTTTCAACTCTCCCCTATTAACCCGTACAAAACCATTTTGTCTATGTTTATGTATATAGTTCAACTTATTACAACTCTAAAATTTATATTAGACACTATAAACTACCCGGAAAATCTACTACTATACAGTATCTACCGTGAAACAACCCCCCCCCCCACAAACAAAACATGTTTAATGCAGGAGATTAACGAAACAAAAAAGAAAAGACTACCTTTCTCTACTACTTTCTCTCCATCTTTTTTCTACGTAGTTTTATATGTACACTCGGGCCAAAAATCACTCTCAAATTCTACACTTTTTCTCTCTCTTCAAAATATTTTCTTGTGTTTTGTTTTCGTTAAATAATTAAAAATTCAGTTGAACAAAAAGAAAGAGAGAGAGAGGGATTTTTTTTAAAAAAGTGTGCGTCTCATAATTGACAATCATAAAATAAAATAAATTTTTAAAATTTGAAAAAGTCTTCCACGATTCTTTAAATTCAAAAAATAAAATTAAGAAAAGATTTTTTGCTTTACATTAAAAAAAAAGATTCTCTCTCATGTAGTTTAGAGTCTTGATCTAACATTCTGAAATGGTTCGAGTCACATGAGTGTATAAATAGAAAGAAGGAGGAAAGTAGAAAGTGAAAGTTGGAGTATTTGTATGGAAGTGTATATCCCACGTATTATTATTTTTGCCTGTGAGTAAAAAAAAGAGAGGGTGCCTTTGCTGTAGGAATAAGTAAATGGAGTAGGAAAAACCATATAAAATAAATAAAGTAAATATAAGGAAGAAAAAAAAACGTCAAGAACTCCCTTCACTTTCTCTGTGGGTCTCTCTTGTTCTTGTTAAAGAGGAAGGAGGGGAAGACGTAGTTGTAGGTATATTTATGTGAGCCTCATTTTCTTGGCTCGTTCTTCTTCTTCTTCTGTTTTTGGTTACGAGGGTCTTGTACACAATTCCCGACTCTAATTGCTCCCTCTTCAACCTAATAGAAGCCATAAATCGTGTCAAAATCAACTTGGGCTTTTTGTAGGCCACCGTATCTCTCCACTTTTCTTCCAAGAGAACTCTCTACTCTACCCACTCTCTCTCTCTCTTTCTCTCTGTACTTTCACTCTATAACTTGTACTCTACACAGGTTTGGCTCAAGTTGAGGCTTGTTTTTTCTTTCTCCTCCGCCTTTAATTACATTCCGTATACTAGTAAATGCACAAGCCTTTGCTGTGTGCTCCACTTGTCTCCTTTTGCCAATATTGGCCTATTGTTCTCCATTTTGAGAGTCATGTTCAATTTAGAAATTAAGAGTATTTTTTGATAAAAATTAATTATTATGTTGAATTAATTATACTAATTATTTGATGACAGGTAAATTAACTGATTTTGATGTTAATTCATTATCAATTTTATTATTTCATTAATCTCATTTTATATTAGGTTCCATTCATTTGTATCTGTACAGTGAACAATATTTTGAAGAGAAAATAAAATTGAAAGAGAAAGTTACATCTTTTCAATCAATTTTTTCTAGGCTTCAAAATCATGTGTCACATGATCATTTTAACGTCAAGCGAATATTAAATTTATAAAAAAAAATGTGTAGAGGAGAAGATTAAAGAGGAATTTTCACCTAATAAATTCCAAATTTTTACACAATTACTTGCATATAAATTGCAACCAATAAAAAAGAAAGGGAAGCCCACTTACTTTCTTTTATTAAAAATGTCTCTCAAAATAAACTTTTTTTTGCAAATGTGCAATACACGTGATTCTATACAGTTAAAAACAATAAATTATAAAATAGAGAATTTTTTACCAAAATTAAATTGTGCGTCCACTGAAAAAGTTCATAGTGTGGTTTGTGGCTCTTTCTCCACAATTTGTACAACTTAAAATAGACTGAGAAAAAAAATGAAAGAGTTGAGTTTAATTAGACTCATCACATAAATTTTAGTTGGAGAATTACAAACCACTTTTATTTTTTCCAAAGAGAAAGGACTCAAGATGAACAAGAGAGAAATGTCAACAGTTGAAATTTTTAGATGGAGAAAAGTGAGCGTGGGTGGTTGCTAGGATGGTTTAGAAGGTGAGAATGAGAATCCACAAAGACTCATGATCAATGAGAAAGCGAAAGTCACGTAAAACTCATTTAGTCATAAAATTTGAATATTGAGTCTCCATTATGAATTCATGTCAGAAATGATGACCATCCTCATCCCCTGAATGTCAAAGGTGATGGAATTTGAATATAAAATGAAATTCTTTTTATTTACTTCAACCCCAACTAATATTTTGTACTCCTACTTATTTTTATTTATGAATTTTTTTAAACAAAATGAAAAAAAGAAAAAATAACTTTTGAGTTCCCTCAAAATATGACCATAAATAGAAAGCACACAATTATTTCTATCGATCCATTACTAAAGATTTGAGCAAGAAAAAAAAAGGAAATGAAAAGATTGGACAAGATTTCTTTTTGTGGTCACTTCCGGTCTTTTTTTCAAGAAAAAAAATCTCAAGCCGAATGGTTGACCTTTTTTTTGGAAAATGAAAGAGACAGAGTCAATGTAATATTGGATCAATGGAAAAGAAGATGAAGAAGCCAAGTTGAAAAATAGATTTGATGAGATTCACTCTGAATAAAATGAAGACTCAAATTTTCAACTTTTTTTTTCAACCCCCCCCCCCCCCAAAAAAAAAAAACTCTGGTAGTAAAAGGCCAAGAAAATCTTTTTTTTTTGGGTGGGCATGGAGATGACTGATGAATCAAAAAAAAGAGAGGGGGAGGGGGGAGGAATTGGATGGATAAAATGTTATGTATAAATGCATAGAGATGATGACTTGCTCTTACACGGCGATAGTCATGACCATTTGGATTTTCTCATGAAGTTGAATGAGAGCCCGGAAATTTAATAAGAATATAAGAGAGAAAGTAGGTCTCTTGTACCCTCTCTCCCCTCTACCTCCCTTTTACTTGCACGCGTCCAAAAAAAAAAGAAAAAAAAACATTTTGTTGAACAAGTTGAGACTGATTTGAGTCAAGCCAAGACAAGGCAAGTGCAGACGACCATCTCGAGTGTAGCATGTGTATGTAAGCACCAAATGATTCTTGAGATTCATACCAAGTTTTGACTCAAGTGTCTCAGGCCTTATGTTCCAATCTAAAAGAATTTCTACGCCCACATTCACCTCCCCACCATCCTTCTCCCCTCCCCCTCTATGTACCATTCCATTGTGGAAAAAAATATAATTGAAAAAAAAAGGACTCAACTTTCTCTAATAAAATACAAGAATCCCTTGAAAAAAATGGAGTCGAGAGAGAGAGAAAGGCTTCAAGGGAAAGTGTAATTCCTTCTCATTGAACAGCCGACGACTTTCTCTCTCTCTCACACACACAAGAGAAAAAGAAAATGTTTTTTTTGTGTAAAAAAAAACATCCCATTTACTTTTTGACTACAGCCAAATTCAATTCAATACAAACCAACAATTTTTGCTTAAGCTGAGCTCTTCATAAAAAATAAACAAAGTTTTTTTGGGTGTAAATGAAAAAAGGGAGAAGAGAAAGTATGAAATAAAATTGAGGGATAAAAAAATAAAGTAAAATAATTTGAAGAGAAAGTAAAAAGAAGAGGATAATGTTAATTTAATAAATGAATGGTATCTTCCCCAATGATTTATTGTGGATCAATCTCTCTCTTGGTTCTTTGAGTTTGAGTTTCATGGCGGAGGAGGAGGAGAAAGTGTAGGCCTGTAGGCAACATTTTTGAGCTGGGCTTTTCAAGTCTTGATCTGATAAAGACTGAAATAAAATAGTATACTAAAGGATTGCCTACACACGTTTTTGTCTATTGACTCTTACTACTAGAACAAGACGAGGCATGTTCAATCGTGATTGATGGTGGAAGGAGATGGACAGAGTGGAACTGTTAGCTACAGGCTTTTCTAAACTCCTTCGAGACCCCCGCCCCCTCCCCCTCTTTTCCAAGTATCATTCATTGTCATTAGTCTTTCCTCCTTCCCCCAGAGAAAACCCACAAAAACTCTCTCTCTACTTATCCCCTCTTACAAGACACAAACAGTACAAATCGTCTCGGGTTAAAAACATTAAACAACTTTTTTTCCCCTTCCTTTATCCTTAAAACCCCTTCTTTTATTTCTAAGTATATTTCTGTAATTACGCAAAGTATCCAAAAAAAAAATATTTTGTGTCAAAAAAAGACAGCCGGCCATCTTTAAATTAATTTTTTGTGTGTGTCTCTGTCCCGAGAGAAAGTTTATTTTTTGTGTTATTTGAGGAAATGGAAAAGAATTTGTGAATATGGTATCTTTAATGTAATTTTTATCTGATTTGATTAAAAAAAACACATTGACGATGACGACTAGTTGCAATTTTCTATTCAAACTAGTTTTCTCTCTACTTTCTCCCACTTTCTATTCAAAGGTGAGAGTGATGGAATGGAAGGCCATCAAGTTGTCTAGATGGACAAACTTGTTGTACACTTTTCACTTTGATTTTTTTCTGAGAAAAAAAATCCAACTAAATTTATTTTCTAACTCAAACCACTTTCTTATTTTCAATGACACAAAATTGTCATGGACAAAAAAAATCTAAGGCAATTTGGACACTTTCTATCCATAGATTCATGCATTAACATGAAGAAAAGGAGAAAAAAAGTGGACAAACTTTCTCTTCTTTATTTCCCTGGACACTTTCTCTTCCTTTTTTTAAAAAATAAGAAAAAAATGAAAAGTACAAGGGAAATAAAGAGAAAGTGGTGAGGACTATAGAAAAAAATGGGAAATGATGAAAAAACTTATTTATTTGTTCATTTTTTTTCACTCCTTCAACTGGAAAATATTTTATTCTTAGAATTTATTTTGATTGCGCAAAATAGAAAATTCTTACATAAAAAAAGGCGTACATTTTTTTCTTATTTGTCCACTCTCAAAATGGCCTTCCATTATGCCAGAGTCCTATTTCGCAATTTATTTTTGCAACCATTTCTATTCAAAGAAAGTGGATTTAAACTAAATGACAACACAATGCCAAAATTATTATAATAAAGTTAACTAAAATATCCCTTTGAAATATTTTGTCACTCTTATTTAAATAAAGGGAAAGTAGGTAAAGATGGAGAAGAGATAAGAAGAAGAGAAAAAGGGGGACAAGAAAAAAAGAAAAGAAAGCTCAGATGCGGGTTTGTAAATTTGTGGTTGGAGAATAAGAAAAGAGAAAGAAAAACTTTTTTTGGGGAGAGTTGGTGAGGGACTGTCGTCTAGAGGAAAGTAAAAGGAGATGAAGTTGTGGGTTAGAAGACTAAGCTAGTACATTCCATCCATGGACGACTTGCACAAACTTCTTACTCCCTCCCCATAACCACCGTCCCCCTCTTCCCCCTCCCTTCTCAGACTTTACTTGTACCTAGAGAGGACCTTTTCTCCACGCCGCCATAAAATCCCAACACGAATTCATTACTATTTCAACCACGACTTGAGGTTTCTTGTCGTCAAGCTTGTACTGCCAAGTTTCTACATTAATTTGTTCCCCCCCTTCTTTTTCTTCTTTCTTCACTTTTTATGTTTTTTAGTTACAACACACCCCCCTTCCCCCCTTCCTTCTTTTCTTAAGCTTTGTGAACGACAAAAAGATTTTTTTGCAAGGAAAATCTCTCTCTCTCTTTCTTTGCCATGTCCCAAAGTAGGATTTCAATGTGAAATAAATTGCTCTCTCTCTCCTGACAAATTGTCAATGACAATAGAATAAAGGACGAGAGATTATTACTGGGATTGGAGAAAGTTAGTTCAAGATTACAATTAGTACATTCTCTTAGAAGCAAAAGAGCCTAATATTTTAATTACAATTTTAATTTTTCTTGACCAACACCAATACTTTTTTTCTTGTCCTTCCAACTACAGTGAAAGTGATAGAGAAATGGTTAGATGAAGGAAGATGGAAGAAAGTTAAAATTTTGACTATAGAAAGCATTTATAAAAAAATATAGAGTAAATAGTGTACTGTAAAAGATTTATTGAGTCAAACTTTCACTCTAAGATCAAGAGTCAAGTCAAAGTCTCATGAATAAATTATTTTTCGTAGTATTCTCCCACTATAAAAAAAACCAAAGTGGACAAAATGAAGTCCAGTAAAAAAAAAGTTTCATCTGTCCACATAAATAATGAAGAAACTCATGACGCCATGACAAGTGACATGAATGGAACTCAAAAAAAAGAATCTAAATGTACAGATACCTGACCTCATAAAATTGGTTCCCCTTGTGGAACAAGAAAAAAAAACAATTTTAACGACAAAAGAATATTTTTTCAAAAAAAAAGACTTTCTCCAACCTCACCTATAGCTTTTCACTGATAAATGTTCTTGTGTAGGTGTGTAGGAAGGAAGAGGGAGAGAAAAAAGGGAAATAAAATGAGAAAACAATTGGAGGACTAGACTACACAAGAGCCATTTACTCCCTATAAAATTTACTTATAAATAGACTCTCTCTCTCCATCGACAACCCATCCTCCCAATTCAAATTGGAATTGAAATGGAGATTGAAAATAAGAGAGAGACAGTGAAAGAGAGAGAGAGAGAAAGGGAGGAGGAGGGGGAGAAATGGCATTATATTTTCTCTCTCACGTGTGGAAGACCCATACAAACTTTCTAATGCTTGTTAGCTACAACTATACGGCGTACACTAGTAGAAAAGTGGATCGAGAGGAGGAGGAGGAGGAGGGGGAATCTCCATGCATATTTTATGATGAGACTCGACTCGGCGATTTGACACTGTTGCTCTACTATTACACAAATTCCCCCTCCACAGTCTTTTCTTTTCTTCTATTGTTCCCAGAGAGAGAGAGGAGCACACATGCATCTTTCATCCAGATTAAATTTTTGGCTAGTCTAAAAATACAAGAGAAAAAAAGTAAATTGAAATTTTTAATAGAATATTAATGTAAAAAAAAGTTGGGAATATATAATATAATATAAAGTAAGCAAAAAAAAAAGTTTATTCTTTACTATTAAAAAATTCAGCGTCAAATTTTACACTAGAAATTTTAATACTTGATAGTACATTGTACACTGTACCACAATATAAAAAAGGAAAAATGAGTCCAAGACACGCTAGCTAATGACAAAAAAGGTGAGAATTGAGTCTCTATTCACTTTTTTTGTGATTAATGAGGGACGTGCGTGTGTGATGGGATTGTCAATAGATTGTGATTGAATCAAAAAAAATATATTTTGTGACGTGATGAGACCCCACACATTGATTACAATCTCAACCTATAAAGAAGAACCACATGTCATGAGACATGCCATTGTCTCCCCCCCTCCTTTTTGGGGGTATATTGACAACTGGGAAATTGTGTGACTCTTTTGTAGTTTGACTGGAGGGGAGGGAGAAAAAGAGGGGGGGGGGTGAAAATGTTGTAATATTTCGAAATATACTGTGTGTGTGTGTGTGTGTGTACAAGAAGACTGACCTTTTATAAGGGAGATGAGTATAAAAAAAATAATATATGAATTTGATAATGTTAGAGAGAAGGCAAGTTTTTTTTTGAATGGTGGGGAGCGCATGTAGTTGAAATTTATTCTCATGTCAGTTTATTCAATTTTTCCCATTCAATATTTATTATGTTTCATTGGCTGAGTGCGTATTTCAATTTCACTACACATTTTCCCATCGATAACTCAGCTGAGAGGAGGGCGATTTTCTATTTCCTCTTCTTTTTATTTTTTTTCTCCTTCTTCTTCGTCTATGAAAAGAGTACAAGTGGCACATGCAACCGCATCTTCTTTCTTTATGATTGAGAGGAGCTGTGCATTGTCAAAAAATTTATTCTGTTCCATTACCCCCAATTTTTATCTTGGTACACCAACACCAGAATATTTTTCATGGATTGAAAATCCCCCAAAAAATTCAATTTTTTATTTATTTTCATTCCCAAATATTTAAATCAAGACAAAATAATTGGATTTAATTTTATTACAAAAAAAAATCATCTTTATTATAAATCTAAATTCTTTATTGCACTCCTCTAATATTTTTCTTTGTCCAATAATTTTAAATGAAAAATTTCAAAAACTTTTTTGTATACAACATGCGTATGTACATATTATGTGTAAACTGTGAATAATATCTAAAATTTATATTTTCACTGTACACTGTACAATGTAAAAAATTTACATGGACATGTAAGTTTAAAAGAGAAAGTACATGGAAGAAAGCAAGAAATTTTTTGAAAGCTCAAATATTTGTTTAAATTTCGTTTTTTTTGTGTAGAAAAAAGAAATAAAAAATAATGTCTTCCTTGTTTCCCTTTCTTTCTTTTTTTCAATATCAAGGCCGTAATCGGATTCCTTATTCTTGTAAAGATGGAGGAGACAGAGACACACAGTAGGCAAATATTTTTTATTCTCCTCCTCCTTTCCCTTTACCATTTCATGTTAAGTGAAAGTACAAAAAAAGGTTTTTTTGTGTGCACTGAACTCTTTTGGAGGGGGGAGATCAAGGCACATGTTAGATTGTTGTATTGTATAACATGAGAATAAAGACTCAAGTCATGTCTTAGACACTTGTAAGTTACATAGCAACCACACCACAAATTTTATGCTTCATCTTGCACATTCATTTCACAAAATTCAGACGCTGTCAGAGTCAGAGCTCACATCGTGAAAGTAAGAAAAATACATAAAATTATATAGATATATGTATAGACAAAAAGAAAAGATATTGGCCGGATATTGAATTTGCATGGTGGACCATGAATTATTTCAAATGGGAATAAACGCCGCCCGAGTGACAAAAGAGAAAGCCACAAACTTTTTATAATCATAAACGTACATGCATGTACTCCATATATGGAAAGATGGTTATAAGAAAAAGATGGAAAGATATTTTTTTTTACTTGTGGATTTAGAAAATGGAACATATTAGAAAAAAGGGAGTCAAAAGTGTCTTGAGGATAAAAAAACCAAGGCTGAGAGAGAGAGAGAAGTTTCATCCAAAAATGGAGGGGGGGGGGGGGGTTACATACATAGTAAAATATATTTTGTCGAGTATAAGTAGCTCAAAAAAAAAGCGGACATGTTTGCATCTATGAATATGATAGCAAGTCATAGAGTGAAAGTTGGAGACGGCCCACGTCACACATTTTTCCCAGGGGTGCAAGCTTAGTCCTCTCTCTCTCTCTCTCTCTTGGCATACGAGAGAGAAAGAGCAAGAGAGAGAGAGAATCTTCTAGAATTTATAGTTATATAATAATAATAACATGCGTATATCTATATATATATATAGTCAATACCAATATACACAAATTTCATAGACTTTCACCTTTCCCCATAATCTTCTTTCTTGGAGAGGGTTTTTTTAATAATGAGGAAAATAGCAACGAAACTTGGAGAGAGAAAAAATATATATAAAATCCATAATCCATTCTTTTTCCTCTCTGTCAACTCAATGGCATCTTCTTCTCTTTTTTTCACTCGTTTGCTCTTGTCTACATGTAGAATATTATCACCATCTCTATAATTCCCACTTCTTTTCCGCATCCTCTACTTCAAGTTGATCTTAAACATTGGAGCCCATACTATGAAAAATCACCTTTACAAACTTTCTCATTTTTTTTCTCCTCCTTTCTCTCTCTCTCTCTCTCTCTCTCTCTCTCAGTCTAACCCACGTTTCCAGTGTAGGGAGATGGATGTAGATAAGGAGAAAGAGAGTGTATATTTAATAGAGTTTACTTAAATTATTGAGTAGAATGTAGAGGAAAGAGAGAGAGAGAGAAAGTTTTATATGGATAAAAATGACACGGTTCTCCTTTCTTCTCATCTTAACCGTATTACGTATTACACTCTATACACACACACATGTAGACAAGGATATGACTACAGAGACCAAAAAAAATTTTCCACCTTGCTTTCTCTTTTTCTTTTCACTTTTGTCTATTATCCAAATTGTGCTCATTCTCTATTCCCTCCTTTTCCTTCTGGACCCTTGCTACTCGTAGCCTAGATAACTTGATCTTTCTCCCAAAAGAGAAAGTAGGTGACTACCTCATACATGTATGTGTCTTATATTCTACTAAAATATTCCCATTTTTTTCACAGGCTTTTACCTTGATCATTCCATATCCCGTTTAATCCTTAATATCCATCAAAAAAATATTTTATATCGATAATCAATACTCATCAACACATAACAATCATCTCTCTTGTGTGTGTGGTTTGTACTGGCACTGGTTATAACCCCATGAATTTATTTAACATGAATAGCTAGAGTCAAGGATGAATTTTTTTTTTCTTTTTAAAGGTCAAGGCAAGGATAACTTCCTATTTTTTTTTGTAAAGTTGACAGAGGCCAATGACTTGTAAGTTGTGAGAAAAATATTTATTTTTAGAAAAAAACAACAAAACAAGAATTTATATGGAATACTTCTCTTTTTTTGTGTATAAATATCATCTTTTCTTCTTTGTGTGAACGTCCTTCACTTTCTCTTTTGTTTTTTTTGTCTTTGTCTTTTTCTTATCCATTCAAGTGGAAGAGACAAGAAACTTTCACCACCAGAAAGAGAAAAAGAGAGAGAATTTCTTATTTCCTTTTTTGTTCCATGATTTTGAAAAGCTTTTCATAGCTTTTCCTCCCAAAACATTGCCTGTACAATTAAAATTAATGTGGCCGGATGCTTCCTTAATTTTAAAAAATATTTAATAAAGTTGAGATTTTTTGAAAAAAAGTAAAATTTCTAACCTCACCAAAAATAAAAATTTCAAGTGGGAGTGTAATGATTGAAAAAAAAGAAAGTTTTTTTTTCTGTAATAATCTGAGTGCATACATTTAATCCCGACTAAATTAAATAATAGACATTACACTTAGATTACACCATCTGAGCTCCCACTTTAAAGAGAAAGGAGAGAGAGAGAAGAAAGAGAAAAAAAACCCATATGGTGTGCCCGTTAAAGTCTTAATGGAGAAAGTGCGATTTAAGACTTTTCTTCTAGACTTGAAAGAAGAAAAGGAAGCATGTGGACGGTCTATACACATACGAGTGTATTAAGAGTGTAGTTAGTCCACTTTAAATTGGAGAGGGAGAGGGAGAAAGTAGAGAAAGAGGGGAGAGGGTATAGAGAACACGGATTATTTCATTCGACTTAGTTACGTTGGACAGGATGATTAGAACAATGCATCTGGTGGGATGAGATGAGAGAAATAGAGAAGAGCAAGTCAGCTCTTAATTCGATGCAGTTCGTCTTGTTCCTCCTCCATTGAATCTTTCCTTGAGACACACACAGAGGGACTTTATATATAAACTCATCTTCAAACCCTACCCCAGTCTCTCGCCCTTCCCTTGGCATCTTGTCTTGTTCCCGTGAATCCAATTTAAAGGGAAAGCAAAAGAGAAATCTCTACCATGTACAATCTTCTCTCTTTTTTTACCAAAGCAAGAGGTAAATTCTCTCCCTTCTTTTCTTATCCCAACGAATATAAACTCTGCCAGTCTTTTTATTCCGGCTTGGCCCCTACTCTCCAGATCCAACTCCTTTCTTTTTTCCAGTCTTGACTTTCCTCAGAAAGAAAGAAGAGGAGGAGGAGGTGAACCAAGATAACAAATTTAAATTAATTCCATCCTCATCTTCATCCCCATCTTAAGTTGCCTCTCAATACAAAAAAGAGAGAGAGAGAGAGTTTTATTTCTAATTTTTTGTTTATTTTAACTATAAATTGATTCCTTTTATTAATTTTATTAATTTCAACTTGAGTGGTCTTTTGTCCCTCTCAAGATTTTATCAGTAAAATATTCGTATAAAAAAAACTTAAATTCATAGAGACATAGAGGGAGTGTAAAATTCTGGATAGTTTGACTTTCTCTTTCATTTATTTCTCTTGTTGTGATCCACTTGGATGAAGCATGGACTTGAATGAAGATAAAATAAGGAAAGTAGAGAAAGTTTTTTTTTTGGGGGGGGGGGGGGTAAGAAAAAGTTGGAGGGACTCATAATGATAATAATGATTATTGTTCTATAGTAGTTCAAGTACCTTAGCCCAAGTCGTTTGTGTAGGGGCACAGGGAAGATGGGAAAGTCTTGTTATTTAGTGGAGAACAAGAAGGAGAAAAGAGGGAGAAACTCTGGAGAGAAAGTATAAGTAGGAGAGGAAAAGGCGCACAAGGGACTGGGAGAGAGAGAGAAACGTGTTTTAGTGTTTCATCTTGAGCCTCATTCTCTTTATTTAAAAGGAGTTGCTACATCATTTACTTTACTTTGTGTGTCTTTCTCCATGTACAATTCATAGAGAGAGAGAGAGAGAGAGAGAGATGACGTAATTTCATAGGAAGAAAAGCAAACCAAATCTTGTCGTGCAAAAAAGTGGTAATTTTAGATGCGTACAAAATTAATTTACGTGAAGGCGCCTAGATTGAGGGTTCTTTTAGTGCAAAGGAAAAAAAATTAGCGCATACCGTTTTCGCGATATAAAATTTTGCAAAATAATTTTTCACATTTTGAAAT
>JAQIVZ010001583.1:0-30368 GCA_034700945.1 Arrhopalites spinosus
CTAACAAGTTCCAGTACAACATACTAAAATATCTTGGTGATCGGTTTACAAGGAACGGAGCTAAAAAATCATAATCAGTACTTTTTGATCTCCCTACGTATTAGTCTTTTACAATTGCCAACAAAAAAAGAATGTACAGCTTGCCAGTTGCCTGCACCCAAATTTTCTCAAGACAATCCCCCAATCCCCAAAAATCCAGAGCTAGAGCTGAAAAAAGTTTATGACAATTTAAAGAATCATAAATTCATGACGTTTCATTTTTCATAGTGTTGATACAATGAAAATGAATTTTTTTTAGAATTTGAATTTAGAATGCATGTACACTTTTACTTATAAGGTAAAATGAAATAAATTCTTTCCTCCTTCTTAATTCATTTTTGTTTAATTTTCACACTCATATTTCAAAAGAGTTTCAATGTAACAATAAATTGACTTTATTTAAATGTTTTCGTGATTAGAGTGGTCATCAAATAAATATTAATTTAAATATGGATAATTTTTTTGTAAAGTTATTTTCGTGGCTTCCAAATGTATGAATATTATTTCACATAATTATTTAAAATAAATTCTCTTTTGATCCACTTCCACATCCCTCTAAATTCTATATAAGTATCACATGTAATTGATCACATGTGAACTTTAGTTAAGCTTTAGTTTCCTTTGTTATTTATGTACATATGGATTGTCTCTCTCTCTCATCTCACGACCCATCAAAAAAGTCTCATGTATAATAATACAAGCATTGCATTTGCCATTGCCATTGCCAATGACCCCCATAGACACAGATTGAGATTTATTAGTCCAGTGTCATTTACATTTTTCTTAGTCTCATTTTCATCCCATTGTCTTTTTTTCTCTAAACTAAATTAAATTCATCTTGATTTCAATTGAAAGAAATTCCAACTCGTGGACTGTAAAATAATTGAGAAAAATAAATCTCGTACAAGATCAAAATCGAGATGAGTCTTTTGACCCAAGAATAGAAATCAATACTAAAAAAATTGTTTCATCTTTCATTTATATTTCAAGATGTATAAATTTAAATATAATTCTACATTCCAAATTGTATCAAAAAAACTTGTTGTTGTTGCTGTTTCTATTTTTTGTAGTGAATGAAAATTGAATGACATTTAAATTTGTGGGTTTAGTAGGTTTAGGTAATGCTCCGCTCTCCATGCATCGTTTATCTTACTTATTGTTTTGTTACTGATTAAGACTTTGTGTCTACTGATATGCTTTTGGGTTGTACATATTATATGCCGACTCTCTAACAATTTTAATTCGTATTTACGCTCATGCTTCCTACACTTTTTATGGGGCCTTCTCTACTGACATACTGAATACTATTCAGTGACTACAGAGACATGAAGATATAGGTAAAAATAGCAATATGCACGCACTGGCTCTTGCATATGTCGTGGAAATATGGAATATCATATAACAGGAAGAGATGGAATATGCAAGAGGATTTTCTTCATGTACGTGTTAAAGTTACCAAAAAGCTAGATCAAAAAAGAGAATAAGCACAAGGAGTACATCGAGTAATGTAGAACAATTTACCCCTCTCCGTCTTCATCATTATGGCAATTTTACCTTTAGCTTTACACAGGTAAAAATCCTCACAGATGAGAGAGAGAGAGACTACTGACTATCACTATCAAGCATAGCCATCAGAAGAAGAAGAGGAGAAAAAAAACTAAAAGGTAAAGGAAAAATCCCCAATGGCAAAATGGCATATTACATCTCGGTCGGTGCATCTTAAATCTTAATTCACAAAGAAGGTAAACTCAGAGCTTATTTTACATTCGTACATTTTTTTCATCTCTTTCTTTATGTACAGTATAAATGTATGAAAAGGGGGGTTATACTTTATATATGTATGGAATTTAAGAATTTGAAGGGGTGCGAAGATGAAGAAAACCTCATTTGAGTATTGTATCTTATAGACATATTATATGGTTTGGTGGTTATCTCTATAGTTAAACATGAGAGGGGGGCCTTCTTCTCTTTTTTTAATGTGTATTAATATACAGGTAGACCCATAGTTGGAGAAAAGACAATTTTTTTGCATCTCTTGATTATCCTCTACACCTGTACAACTCTTTTGCTCTTGTATATTTCAATAGAGAACTCAACTCGATTCATTCACATTCAATTTTGATTTGGAGGTTGGAACGTCACCATCTCCCAAAAATCTTTTGCTCAAAGATTGTTGTTTGTTGTTTATTCTTATTTATTTGTAACGTTTTTTTTATTTGGTTAAATCCATTGTTCTTTTTTTTTGTTATTGACTGATAAATATACCTGTTAATTTTTTAGTTGGTGTTATTTTGTGCTCGAAATTGATCAGAATGTTCTTTCAAGAGACTAATTATTTTTTGGTGTGGTGATTTTTGATTTGAAACATTTTTTCGTTTTTGATTCTTCAGTGGAGGGAGTTGTCATTTAATTCCCAATTATAATAATTATTTGTGTTCAAACTTGTCATTAACTTGACATAGACATACTTGAGTTTTTTGGACTGATAAGAGTCAACAATTGAAAAAGGCGAGGGTTTTTTTTACAATTTTGGACTGATCTACAATATCTGCAGTTAATTGCAGTTGTTTGTTTTATTATTTTATAGTTTGTTTGAGTGCTTCTTCCAACTCTATTATCGAGTTAAGTGTCAAACATTCCAAAAGTATATATTGACACTGACCTGAAAAAGATCAGTTACACAAGAAAATCTTCTACCTGTAATCTTTTGACAAGTCTCAATCTCAAATAAAACAAAGAGGGGTTAAATATTTCTATTATCTTTTTTTTGCGTCTCTTCCTTCACTGTCTATTTCCTACATTGTCTTTAAACTGATATTGATAGTTACCTACCTGTAATTATTATTTTTTCTTGACAATTTCCTCATCTGTCACCTCCATAACTTCTTTTCAAACAGTTTTCAACTGTCTGTGCTACTCTTTGAGTAAATAATAAAATTGTAATATTATTACGAACTCTGTGAAATTTTGGATATCTGTTAGAAGAAAACCTTTGTTTTTTGAAAACTAAATGGCCTGTGATTAACAAGTTTTATGTGGTCAATTAATTAATATCAAGTGTGCCAATCTACATTCATGTTATTCAAAATGAAGTTACTTTGGGTAAGTACCAATATTTTTATATTATTATTAATATATCTCTCATATCTCATATGATTGCATGAGTAATTACATTGAAAATGAAGAAAAGCTGTTATTTTTAGTTGTATGTAGACTACATAATGTAGTACGTAGTAATTAGAAAAGGCAAATAGGGATTTTGACAATAAAAACCTTTTTATTGTAGATATTTCTGCTTCTTTGGGTGACATTTGATGGAGTATCATCAGTGTTTTGGAAACCCAAACAAAGATCATACAAACTCCGATCCCGTCCTCCTCCCCATTCCCAATTTACAAATTCTAATGTAAATTTACATGGACATCATAGTATGAATCATAATCAAGTTGTCCATGGTCCACCACCACATAGTCTCCCATCCAATCATTTAAAATATAATGGACCACCAAAACATGGTCATCATCATCATGGACCCCCAAAATCATACAATTCCTTCCCCGGTATTCGATTCCCAAAACCGTCCAGCTCAAATATTCATCGATATCGTCTCCGTCCTCCACCCCATCATCATCATCCCATAAAATCATACAGACCACCGAAAAATCATGGACCAAATCCAAATCCTCACTACTCAAATCCAACAGCTAGTGGTAGTCATCATCAAAATTCATTTAATACCCCAAGTGAAGGTCCACCAACAGGAATATTTAATCCAACTGGTTTAGAATTTAAACAAAGTGAAATTCCAAATCATCAATCCGGTCCTGGAACTGGATCCGGTTTTTATGGTTCAAGTGACAATTTTATTCGGCCAAGTAAAGAATATCCATCATTTCCATTCATGTCCAACACATTAACTGAATCTACAAGTCCACACTACGAGTCTATTGGCTTGTCAACTAGTCTCCATGAAACTAAGCAACCGGGTGACAATAAGGAACATGGGTGGACAGCAGCTACTTATAAGGGATGGAGACCAATTTCAAAACCTCCATCTTATTATATTGATCGTCAAAAGAAACAACAACAACATTCATTAATTTCACAACAAAGTCAAGCCATCCCCATTAGTTTTCTACCCCCATCAACTTCTCCAGCGTCATCAACAACGACGGAAGTTTATCGTGATGTTGGGGGAAAACATCAAAAAATGATGATGTCAACTTTATTCCGTGATAATGTTAAAAATATTAAACCATCCATTCCTGTCAAATTGAAACCGGATTTTGGTCGAGATCCAGGTATTCTTATACCTTTGCCTGATGAAGTTGGAGCTGGAACGGGTATTAGAATCCCAACCAATATTTTCTTTGATGATTTTGGACGTAATCCAAATGAACACAGTCAATTGTCATTTTCAAATCCAAGACCTTATCCGCATCCAGAAAATCATAAACCAGGTCCATCATCTTTCAATAATAATAACGTTAATTCTAATGCTCCACCTCCACAACCACCTCAACATTTAAGTCAAACTTCAATTAATAATAATAATTTGGCTGCAAGTCACTCTGAGGAAGCTCCAGTGAGACAACCATTCCCAAAATTCCGTCCATCATTCCGTCCATTAGTCAATGACTCTAATGGTGGTTCTAGTGGGGGTAGTTCCAGTGAGACGAGTGGTAGTGCTCAAAATTCCAGTCCAGAGTCCAATTCCAATACAAACACAAATAATGCAAATGCTGTTCTAAATAAATTTAAATCCAGTCGTCCTAAATTTCAACGGCGTCCCACTCACCCAAGACCAAGTTCAAGTAGTTCAGAAAATGACAATGGGAATAATGGAAATAGTGGAGGAGGAAATGATGAGCATAAGGATGAAGATGAAGTTGGCCCACCAAAAATTAATAGTCAATCCTCCTCAAATGTGAAAGAGAAGATTACAAAGTCAAGGACAAGGACACGAGGAGGGAATGGAAGGAAACCCGATGGTTTTGTAGGCACTTCTGACATTGGACAAGTTTTGCAGTCAAATAATGGTCCCAATGCTGACTCTAGTAATAACAACAATGGGAATAATGAGAGTCCTGAACACACAGACTATTCTTATCCACAAAGACAGCCAGGTCCACCCTACCCAGATTTAATGTCCGACCTCTCACCCCCTCCCCCACCAACGGGCTCAGGTGAAATTTTTAATGGTCCCAAAAACAATAGTTTGACAGGAGGAGGAAATTTTGGGCCTCCACCTTTGTATGGCGGTGGATTCTATGGACATGACCAACCACTCTCTCCTCCACCAAGTTTTTATGATCCTGTAAGCTCTCATTTCTTGGCTGGTGGTGGTCAAGATGGAAATTATATTGTGGGCCCACCGACAACTGTCATTCCTACTAATATTGGTTCATCCGGACCCTCTTCATCTGGCATTAATACACCAAATCCAAATAAGGCTCCTCGTGCTGGACCTGGTTCTCATGGACCAAATGGACGAAAAAAGAAGCCAAAACATCCTCCACATGGTGGTAGCAGTAATACTTATAATAATTACAATGGTCCTACTAAACCACCTCAACCCCAACCACAGTCTCAATCATCCTCACCACAACAACAGCAGCAACAACAACAACATCAAATTGTTTATGAAAATAATATTGACAATAATAATGGACCATCACCATTTACGTCACAACAAGGATTTTTCATTCCACCAGAATTTACTCAAATTCCTACTGGGACTGGTCCACATCAACCCGTTTCATTCATGACGATGCCCGGGTCAAAACCAAATGTAATTCGACATAATTATGAATATCAACAACAACCAGCACAACAATCACAACAACAACATCATCCAATGCGTCTACAGCATCAATCCAACTCACAACAATTCCAACATGAACCATCTCCATTGTATCCTATAAATATTTTAGGGAATGGACAAAATTTCCCACCAAAACATTCTCCACCACAATTCTCTCCAAATGTTTCTCCTTCATCTAATCATGGTCCTTCAGGTCATCATGGTCATCATCATGGGGGTCATGGTCCATTTACTGGACCTGGTGCTTACACACCAATTCCAGCTGGGACAATGCCACATCACCAGAGACAAAAACAACGCCCTTTTGAAACAACAACAATAAGAAATCCATTCACCCATTCAAGACCTCCTCCTCATCATCATCACAATGACATTAAATTTAGTCCTCATTATCCAACTGGAGGAAGTGGTTTTGACAACAACAACAATGGAGAAATATTTCAAAGACAACCAACAAACTCATACAAACTACCCGTTCTAAATTCGGGAGGTAGTGGGCCACCAAAGAAATATCATCGTGGTCCTCCTCCCCCTCCTCCACCTCCAAGTGGACCAGGAAATCATCATGGGCCAAGACCACATGGACCACCACCACATCATTCTTACAGAAATCCAGCAACAGGCCCTCATGGATACATTGGTCCCATGTTACCCCCACCAAATTCAGTTTTATCCAGTAGTGAACAATATGAACAGATTCCAATGGTAAGAATAATGGTTATTTGTTAATAAAAGTGTAAGATATAATATTTACATAAATCATGAAGTAACGTTGATAATATTATACACAAGTTAAAATTCATTTTTGTGTACAGAGAAAAGGTTACTCCATGATTTTTGTACTGTGGACTGTGGGTCAAATTTTAATTATTTTAACTGTTTATTCCAGGAATTTATGAATCATTTAAAACCAATTTTACTTGGAGAAGGTGAATCTCAATTAGCACCCATATCAGCCTCACCAACACCATTTTCAACTTCTTCCATGAGACCTCCAAATGGATTTTTTATGAGTAGCAGTACTCAAAGATACAGACATGCTCATCAAAGCCCAGAAATTCATCCTCCCTCACAATATTTTGATGAATTTTTCAAACCATTCCAAGATTCTTATCCACAAGCCTCCACTGGTTCCACAACAGACAGAATTCCAGTCTCCTCAACAACTTTCCCAACAAGGGGAAATGTTGGACAAAATCAAGGGAATGTCATCACAATCCCAAAACCTAAAATACCCATGTCCGGTCATTTTGACAGTCACAAATCTCCCTCAATAAATTTTGAACAATTTTTGAGACCTCAAATTCATAATAATAATAACAACAACAACAATAATATGATGACTGGAGTACCTGGGCGTAGACATCCCCCTATGCGTCATAATGTGATGAACAATCTACAAAATGACATTAGTAGTGACCCAGTTTATTCAGTCGCACCAATTCATGATTTTTCAGTCGTTGGGACCACCATTTCACCCATTCAAGATTTTGATCTTTTCTTCAATTCAAAGAAACCTCATGTGTGGAGTAAAGCTGTAGAAGAGCCCAATAGACAGAGTCAAAATAATCATCCAAATGAAAATGATTTTTTCGGCTCTTCAGCCCCATCAGAATTTAGTTCAGCATCCACTGAAAATTATTATTTACCACCAGCCGCTTCCACAGCCGCTGTCACACCTTCATCAATTTCTTCTGTCTCAGCCTCAACAAGTACAACGGCTGGACATCGACCCACTGTCCTCAGAATAAAAGAAAGTGATTTACCAGCCTCTCATAGTCAAGAAATTCGTGCAACTCATCGTCCAATTTTCAAACCTAAACCAATAGCCCAACCAGAATTAGAAAATGAAAAAGAATCTGCCACGACGTACAAACCCATTTCAACATCATCATTACCCCCAACTAGTTTCACTCTTAATTCCGCCACGACCATTCCACAAGATGAGGATCATTTAAATGATGACAAGGAATCTGTAGAGTCTCTCATGAATAACAACAAGAAAAAATTAATTTCTGGAACATTATTCTCTAATCCAATTCCATCTTACAATACTAAAAATTTTCATCCAACTTACAAAAGTCCCGTCTACCATCATCCCAGACTAAGTTCCACCGTCTCCAGTTTTAGTAGTTCGTCAACTGAAAACGATAATGATGATGACCTCATAGACTCCAGTATTCCAAATAGTTATCGTCACCGAAAACCCATGTTGACAACCACAACCACACCAACTCCCACAACATTAATTCCAGACGATCAGACTGACCCTTCAACCTCAACATTTACATCCAAGAGATATTTGAGACGTAGAAAACCCGGATTATTTGCTAATGCTGGCAACAGAAAAAGATTTTTCTCATCAAAATTGAATCCAGGTCAAACTAATGAAGGACTAAGCGAACCTTCATTCATGGCTACGTCGACAGAACAAGATCAATTAATTGATCACAAGATTAATTTTGATGAAGGAAATGATCCACCAGTGACAACTCATCGTCCACAAAGAAAATACAAACCAACAGCCTCCCCATTGACGACAACACCAGCCTCAACTGAAGAGATTGTAACTCAACCTTTTGTGTATCCACGGAAGAGACTCCTTCAAAAAAGAAAACATTACCCCCCTGCCGCTCGACTAGGACTTCCAGCCAAGAATAATGGAAAAGACAAGTCAAGTGAGAATGTGAAGGAGGACAAGGAAAGTCATGAAATTGATCATCAACAACAACAACAGAAGAGTCACAATCATAAGCAGCTGGACAGTGGAGTAAAATCTAGATTTTCAAATCCAAATGGGGCACAGGCCTCACAACATGGAGGGACTATGAATATAAATAATATATTGACGAGTATTGAGGTAGGAGATAAGAATGATCATCAAAGGGAATCAAAAGGAGGAGATAGAGATACAACTCCAAACTCTGCCGTCACGTATGGTGAGAGTCAATGGTTTCGAGTCAAGAATCCTCCTACCGACTCTAATGAGGAACAGGTAGTCAATAATGATGATGATCATAGTGAAGAAAAACTCAAAAAGCGTGCAACTATTCCACTCAAAGTTAACCAACCTAAAGATCTTCACGGCAACTTAATTATCACTAGTAGTAGTAGTGTCAGTAGTAGTAGTAGCTCATCTTCAACCTTCACTGGTCAACGTCATCTAAAACAACAACAAAATATACACAAAAATGACAATAAAGACTTGATGAGTGCAGAAACTACTGAAAGTCTTCCTAGCCCCTCTTTTTCTACCCTTCGACATCGGACCATTTCCGTCCCTCAAGCTAAACTCATTCCCTTGGACTCATCCAGTTTGGAGGGCTCTTTAGAACAAGAAGGAGAGAGTTCATCACCAAAATATTTAAAATCTAGACCACGAATGCTCCCACAGGCATCCCCAATGACACAATCAAATCCACTTGAGCTTGAACAATCAATTGAAAAATCAATCCCTCACGATCAAAGTCAACTACATGAGAGTCTAAATCAATCAAATAATGATGGAATCAAGGCTAACGACAAATCTATCACAATTACGAGTACCTCTGGAGAGAGTGAGGGTCGTGAGGACAAGATTAGGTAAAGAATTATTATAGATATTATATTTTCTTTTTTTTGTTTCTTTCTCTCTCTCATTATTTTTTCTTTCTCTCTCTAATTTCTGACACGCTGCCAAGTTACTATAATAATAATCATATATATATGATATTTTTCTACGTAATTATATATACATATATTTATATTATATATATAATTCAAAAAAATAATCATGTCAAATCAAGTCAGTCAGTAGGTGTGCGCTTTTAACAGATAGACTAGGCGCGCACCCCCTTATAATATTTAATTTATATGTTTTAAGTTTAAATTCACGATAGTATTATTTTTTTATAATAAAACAATTTATTATCAATAGCTCATTATTTTTTAGTTAGGCTTACTAATACTGTTTTTATTTTTAAATTTACATTTTAATTATTACTAACATAATTTATATAAAACTTAGGATACTTTTAATTTATATTTAACTCAAACTGATACTGATACAAGGTAGGTACATATTACAAACGATACAGAGTCTTAAAATGTTACACTAATAGGAAATATTATTATTTTAAATACATTTTTAAACAATGGCATTGACAAAAAAAAATTCACGCAAGTTTATACAGATAGGACAACCTCAATAGAAAAAAAATGAAGCCAAAAAAGTAAAATTCACGAGACTATTTTTTACTTAATAATAAAAATTTTTCTTTCTATAAAAGAAAATAAGGAAGAAATTTAAGCTTCATTATATTTAAATATAGTAAAAATAATTTTTTAAATTTCATTGTCTTTATCACAAAAAATAATTTTGACAGTTGTTCATGCATAAGAAAAAGAGTTTCTAGAGAAAAAAAATGTAGCTCAAATTTTTCAGTCGTCCAACTAAATTTAATTCAAATGACATTAATTTAATTAGTAACCTTAAATACAAAAATTCTGGTTCCAGTTTTTCTTGTCTTGTTCAATTCACGTTTCGATCTTCAAAGGTGATTTAAATTTTTAGTAATTTTTGACATGCAAAAAAAAAACTTTAGGGAGTCTCTCCTCGTGGTATATCGAAAGTTAGTCAATTTCCCTTTTTCTCTCATTTTATTATTTAAAACTTCACATTTCCCCATTCGTGTGGAGATTATGTGTGTGATACAGAGAAAATAAAAATGTGGCTTCTTTTCCTTTACAAGATAATTATCATAGGTGTGCTATATTTTTTTTACCAATCACCATACACCATGGCTTTTGAAAGAAGAAGAAAATTCTTCCTAATTTTTTTTCGTTCTATTCTACTTTTTTCAATGGACTTTGCTCACGTTAATTGCAATTGCAAGAGTAATCGTGTGTGTAGAGTTTTGTGTAGTGTTGTTAGTGGTGTTGATGATGAGAGGTGTGGAGTTAATAAGTGTGATAAATTTGTCTCGATTATTTTGAATTCTCCATCCAAATAACATTCTTATTCTTACCTACAAATATTCTTCATAATACAACCAACCAACCCATTCTCTTCAAAATAATTTTTTCCTCAATAATGTGTGCACGCACATACAATATGAGTAATACACAATGTAATTTGTTTCTCTCTCTCTAATAATAATATTAGTTAACCAAATAAAGTAAAATTTAAACTAATAACGTAGTCAAAAAAATACATGAAATGTATTCAAACAATATTTATATTTATTGTCTATTAGTATTGGTCAATTTTTCTAATGTAGGCTGTAGCTCTGTCCCTGTCTCTGTCTCTGTCTGTATAAGGATAAATGAAATTAGATGGCTAATATCTTTTTGTGAATGATGAGGATGCGGAAGAATTACAAATATAAAGAAAAAAAAAGGTTTGGAATAGGATCACATGCAAAAGAAAGGGAGGGGAGGGGGGAAAGTCGGGATTATCTTATTAACATAGATCCTCCTAAATAGGCAATATACATACTTTAAATGTACATGTATAGAGAACATTTATGTATTTTTTTCAACAATAAAGAATGAGAGTAAGCATTCACCTTCTCTGTAGTCTGTAGGGCCGAGGTACATAATAAGTATTCATTTGTAGTCTATTATGTGATGATGGTGGTATATAAAAAATTTGTTTATCATCTCAGACGTGGAATGGTCCTCTCTGTTTTTTTCTTGGGATGTAGTTTGTGTTGTCCATCTAGAAAATCCTAAAAGCCTAATTCAGTCAGAATATATTATCACGAAAGAAGAGGGCCACTTGTATCACTAATACTTTATATTTTATATTACAAAGTATAGCCAGTCTCTCTCGCTGGCTTAAGAAGATTCATCGTATTAGATTCAACAATGGAGGAATGGCAATTCCAATTTTTTTTAAACCTTCATCATCGTCGTCGTCTTCGTCAACAGCCCACTGGCTATGGGTTAACTGAACACCGACTCAATTCCCTCTCCTTTTTTACTGACGATGAGAGTACCCGAAGAGACAAATGAGGCCGAGGCATAGGAATATATTTCTGAGGTTCATTTTGTCTTGTGTGTGTGTAATCTCCAAAATGCATGTTCTTCTTGTTTCCCTTTTGACTTTTATTGTCCATTGAGGAGGACGACGTTTGAATATTCTTTTTTTCGAGTCCATGGGGTGGTCACATTATACTAGATTACACAGACTGAGGTGTGATGGCCCACCTCGGGCTGAGGGTTTTGTACATGCAAAATGCATAGTCTTTTCAGTCTACACAAAAAAAACTTTTTTCATCTCATTCTCTACACCCCTCAAGCCTACATAGGACTATGGGGACATGGAAAATTAGGAATTTGAGCAAGATTAAAATACATTCATTGTACATATGCAAGAAAAAAAATGATTATAATTATGTATGCAAGTGATTTATAATTTTTAGAAACAAATTTATTATTCTTTCTCTCTATGTCACTATTCATTCATGCAAATCTTTCATCTCGAGCCTTTTTATTTAATTCAACTCCCCTCTGTCTGGTACAGATATGTATGTATGTATATCTGTACTAGAGTGGTAGAATGATTATGTTATCATGATTAAAATTATTTTGTCTGACTTACGAGTAGACTTGTGTCAAGTTTAAATTCACAATTTAATTTCCTCCTCCTTCTTTTAACATTTCAAAAAAAAGTCCTACTGAGAGAGACCCAATTTTATTGTTTCATTTTTATTTGTCTTTAGCTATACAGACACAAAAAAATATTTAAATTTGTATCATCAATACTAAATTTTAAATTAACATTCATAAACTCACATTTATCTTGTCAACTTTTTTGACATTTGAATCAGTAACAGTTTTTTTTCTTAATTAAATTTATTGAACAGTAAAAAAATTGGCCAATTTAATATTATTCAATGACATTTTCAATACAAAATTTTATAACAAAGTCTTTATAAACCAAGTCATGCATGTGCTGTTGTATGACTTAAACAATATTTACATGCAATTTTTTATACATGTGAATATTAATGTAAACCTTTTTTCTCCTCATTCTTTTAAATTAAACTTGTAACCACTCAAGAGAGGAAACGGTAGTGGCTTTTCCTATTTTCAGGGCAAAAAAATGCAATATATTTATTCTCATTACATTACAAACTCCAAATTCCTTTCTGTCTCTCGTCCATACATTTTTTTGCACATCTTCTCCTTCATATATGTACGTATACACACATGTATGATAAAGGTCTTGTGCATAAATACATGTATATGGTTGGTATTATTAAACAACTTTATATATAAATTTTTTTCTCTATTTTATCCTGTCTAATGATTTTCACGCTTAAATGTTCGCGTGAACTTGACGCTTGAGACTCATCTCCTTGTTTTTGTTTTTTCTTATATATTTTTTTTTATATAAAAAAAAGATAGAAATAGTCTCAAGAATCTTGAGTGAAGATGAGAAAAAAATAGAGATTTTTAACGCACACACAAACTTAACATCATTTTCTGTAACAAGTTTTGTGGAGCTCTACAAAAAACAACAGAAAAAGTTTGTAGTGCATAATCTAAACTACACACACACGCATAATTACAAAATATGAATATAATCAACTTTATAATATCCCCTATAAATATTATCCAACAAAAAGGGTCCCCTAAAAAAACAACAAAACGTTTTTTGTATTTAACATGCTTCATTAAAATCAAATGACAAAACTTTTTTTTACAGAAAGATCGTATGTCATTAGTAAAATTGTTGTTTTTTAAGGGAAATAGAAATGTTTTGTAGTTTTTTTTATCCTCAGGGAAAATAATCAGTAGCACAAGCACACTTTGACTTTGTAACCGCCTCTGTACACCTGTAAAGTTGAATAGGGGTGAAAGTCATTTATCTTTTGTATAGATTGGAAGGTATTAATTAATATTTTGAATATTAATTTTTTTTCTGTCCTTTTCATTCTCCATTAAAAGAATTTACTATTGATTTGTCGATTGAGGTTGACTTGTCAAGCAAAGGCTGATGCCCGCAGTCTCATGATGATGATGCTGATTGGAGAATCATCATTTTTTTTGAATATTTAATTGAGTGATGATTTGACAATTATTAAAGATTCACAGTTCAATTTCCTTCCATTCGTTAACCTACTCCATATTTCAATATTTTATATTTATTATTATTCATAATTATCTCTTCTCTTGTTGTCTCTCTACACTTGTACTTAAGACACGAGTGTCAAGTATGAGCATCTTTTTTTAATAGGTGGAAAAATTGTCTCAATTCAATTAATCTAAAATTGAATTGACATGAGAGTTCTTAATTCAACTCTTCTTGTGTTTTAGTGTAATACAATAAGAGGAATAAATTAAAAATAATTGATGACTAGAAAAATTAAATTAGGTCATTTTTTTAATTTCATTTTTTATTTTGAAAAAAGAAAGAAAGTCAAATTGAATAAAAAACATTTTTGAATATCCATTAGAGTACAATTCAGTATAACAAAAATGTAAATGACAAATTACAAATGGTTGGAAAAACATTTGTCTCTGACTCTAATGACGAAACATCCCCACTGACAGGTCTCTCTGTTCTTTGAGAGTAGGAAGATGAATTTTTTTTGAGAAAAAATTATTTTGTTAGGGTTAGAGAGTGGATGAAAAGGTCTTTTTAATAATTGGTTTGGTTATATGATAAAATTTAGATGTAGATATTACAAAGTGGAAATGCGGCCAAAAGATTTTTCATTTTTAATATTTTCTCCCATTTCTACAAGAAAAAAACCTCCCCCTTATTCCCTCCTCCTGTGCCCATGTGTCCAAGTCCAAAAGGTAAAATAATTGAGGTCGTAATCATAATTGTAATCGTAGTCGTGTAATCTTCTTAATGTTTCTAAATAATCTTGTTATACTCCTATATAAGAACTAGTGCATGCTGTTTGCTCTCTTGTTCCTCTTCGTTCAATCCTCAATCGTCTCTCTCTCTCTCATTCGTATTCCCTTTGCACTCTTGCTCTCTTCCAATTTTCTTCAAATTCAGACATTTCGACAGTCCTTCATCATCTAAAAAAATCATTTGAAAATTTTAAAATCATTCTTAGTTAAAAAAAGAGAGTTAAAACTTTAAAAATGAAATGTGATGACAAATATTTGTCCATTTAAAAAATTAACAAAAACATCTTTTTTACAGATACACATTCATTATTAATTTTTATGCCCTTTGTTTTTATTTAAATAGTTCTGACCCCCTCCCCTCTCTCTCAAACTAAAAATATGGTTGATTGTGTCTGCCCTTAAATATCTGTAGTTGGGTATTAAGACATTTAACTACTGTAATTTTGGCACTACATTAAAAACATATAAAAAATTCTTAAGACTATACTTAATAAGATTCATCTCATGTGTGTACTTTATGAATGTGAATACATTGATAATATACGTACATACAGAGATAGAGAGAGGATGTACAAGTGATAGACTGCATCTTCACTCACCTGAATCCAAATCCGCATTCATTCGTCATTCAAATGGTTAAGTCAGACTTGTACAGTCTGTCTTATGTTAAGATTGTCGACAAAATAAATATGGTGAGGAGTTACTTAGGAATGTTTGGTATATATTTTTATATTGTAGTCATTTAATCTACATTTTATTTTATTGTTGTGTGTGCATTTTTCTATCTCCTCCTTGTTGTTGCTCCGATTAGAATTTACGATGGTCGATTTACATCTCCATCCCTCATGTTCAATCTCCATCCACTGTACTCTCAGTCTACGAGTACACATGACCATCTTGTGTGTTTCTCTACTAAATAAAAAATGAGAGAGAGAGAGAATCTTTGTACACACAACAATAGCTCAATATTATAAAAGTTGTTAAAAAATGGTTCTTTTTACACAACGAGTAAAATAATCTACAACTCTTATAAAATATCTGTACACACAGTAAAATATCTCTATCTCTACTCAACAGTTGAGGTTTCTCATCTTCATGTTTCATTTTTATTTGTATGTGAGAGATGGAAGGATTCAGATTAACGGAACATTTTTCATTCAATTCTTTGTACAATTTGAGATCTCTCTCTCTCTCTCTCTCTCTCTCTTGGTTGTTGTGTGTGGCTGGCACGCTTCTTTGTTGTCATTCTTTCAAATTGAATAGCCATTTTTTTATAAACTTTACTTTTGCACTTAAATTTTTTTTCTTCTTCGACTTGTATTGTATTGAAATATCATAAAAAGAAGAGAGAGAAAAGTTAGGGAACATGCTACATTATGGGTTTATTTTATCACACAAAAAATCTACCACACATTGAGAGAAACAGACTCCAATTTTGTTATATACTCTGATTTACATTTTAAAGAGTAATTGCTTCATCCTAAAAAAATTTTTGTGAATTAACACCTTCAACATGCCTTACATTTCTAGTATTAAATGTATTGTCTTGTACTAAAAAAAATAGTCTTGTATATTTATCATTATCTTCAAAAAGTATTTTTGTAGGCTCAAAAAATCGTGAAAATAAATGGAAATTGAGACTAAATTTTACAAGTAATTAAAATGAACCAATTTTTTTTGGCTTTTGAGGGAAAACCGTGAGGAGTTTTTTGCATGCTCATAATTACAGAAAAAAAATTAAATCAATGTGAAGCACGAAAAAAAAAGAATAAGTCCAAAAAAAATTGAAACCAGAATTAACATTTAACAGTATTATGACAATAGCAAATAGAACACGAAAAAAAATTAATAGCAGGTCAAATTAAACTGAAGTTTATCTTGAGGTGTTTAAAAAAAGAGTGGTATCAATAACTTAAAATAAATAATTGCTTAAGTTTCAAGAGGGGTACAAGTTAAATATTGTTTAACGACTGTACAATCATCATTATGTCAACAAAAAACTAGTATTAAAATTATTACAATAGGGGTTTCTACGAGTAGTACTTAACCAAGTAAACTTATCGGTAGTTAACAATATAAGAGTCGTGTGAAAAATATCCAATAAAAAAAAAAATATTGACACAACATATGTCTTTAAATACAATTAACATTTAAATTTAGCTACAGAATTGGAATTACATGTCCAACTCTCTTAAACCCATAATTAAATTGTCTGCATCATCTTGTAATTGTTTTCATTTTAAAATGACACGTTTATTTAAACCATTTTATTATTATTATCGAAATGTATTACTACTGTACAGAATTTAAAGTCAAGAGTCATCATCATCTTCTATTCGTGTGTCAATCTTTTTATTATCATTTATATTTTTTTACTGTATGCATTTTACTTCTTTTTTTTGCCCTTAGTTGCGCTCTCAATATTTTCCCTTGTTTAATTATTAATGACGTGTCTATATAAAAATGTAGGTATTAAAAAAGAAGCCCTTGATCTTTTACATCTTTTTCGTAGACTCTACTTGGCTCTTGACTATACCAAAAATTGTATGAGTATCATCATGCAGTCTACTGCTTGTTGTAATTCTATGGGGCAGTCAGGCATTGTCCATTACTCTTCATGTTAGCTACATATCATTTTCATTATAGGCCAAAACATTATAATAAAAAAACAATACTTTTTCAGTCCTACAACATTAATCCCCTACTAGAGTTATACCTAATAGACTAAATATAATTTAATTATTATATGATACTTTTTAACTATAATTACTAAATTTTCTCTCTCTCTCCACTGCACTACATGTCTATGCTACGGTCTTTTACCCTATCAGAAAAATAAAACTAAGAGATTGAAAGATTGGGAAATGATGATGAGTCTTGATATCCACGTCTTTGTGAACATTATTTTTTTTGTGTGGGCTATATTTAAAATAACTTCAACTTTAGTTTAACAATTCTCAAAGACAATTTTCTCAGTCCTTTTTAGTAACTTTTTAATAATTTGGCACAAGCCACAAGAAAACTAAAATCAGTTGTCAGTTAGTTAAAAAAAGATGAAATATTATTAGGATGATCCTGTTGCATGTGCAAAATACATTTAATAATATAAAAAAAGTTAATCTGTATAATCATTTAAAACATTGACTGTGTGCCCACTATTATGTCCACAATGATAGTACTTGAGGTGTGTGTATGTGTATCATTTACGCATATAGAGGCCACAGTGGATGGTTAATAGTATTAAATCTTTAATTAGGATTTTTTTGATAAGACTTTTTTAAAGCGAAACAAAATAAATATCTTGACATAAGTCACTCCAATTAATTATATTTATGACATGTAACACCTTTGAGAAATGGTCAAGTTGACTGTTATTTTTTTTATTTGATTCGCGTGTTTCAACATTCTTCATTTTTTTTGTTCTTTGATTCGTTTTACTGGTAAAAGTCTACAGGATGAAAAAAAAATTAGGAAAAATTGAACTAAAGCATTTAATATTTTATGTTACTCTTTGATGCTTCACTTTTATTTTAATCAAAAAATAAATTAATAAATTAATTCTACGTTGGTTTTTTTGTGCTCAGGAATATAATTTAGAATTGTTAAAAAATAATTATTCTCGATAATCAAACTCTTTTTAGCTCAACGCCACTTCAAATTTATTTTGTCGTATAAGAATTTATTAGTGATTTAGTTGCATTTTGGATGTCGTTAGTTAATGTCAGAGATACCAAATCTAAAATATCATTTGAATGGGGGTAAATCATAGTACATTTAAGTAATCATAATTAAATATGTCCTATTCTGTATCAAACGAAATAAAAAAATGTAAACGTTGAGCGGTATAATAAAAAATGAGGGGGAGACAAAACCCTAGAAATAATTACCTAAAATATAAAATTAGCATTTATGCATAAATAATTTGCCAATGGAAAGGGGTTTCTCTATCAAACGGATAGTTTTTAACAGGTTTAAATGTTTAATTTGTAATTTTATATGCCCACAATTTGTAAAGGGTATATAAAGTAAGCATTTTTTATTATTAATTTGTTTATTATAAATTAAGAATTAATTTATAATATATTTTTTACATTGTATTATTGTTGTTAAACCTTGTTTGTTTTTTTTAATTCAATCATTATTTAGATTCACTGTTGCTTATTTTTATATAATAAAATTGTTATTTATTAAGTATTATCTGTTTATTATCAATAACTTTCTTTATTTTTTTACGGATCTACGTTTATTATTGTCGGCACTCGTTGCCGTTTAACGTATGATGCAGCTTTAAGATTAGTCTCTGAATTAAAAAAGTAAGAAGAAAAAAAAAGTAAAATGATTGATATAAATGTGACCTTGCCCAATGACCTGTAACGGAAGAAGAAACGTATATGAAATTATAATTTTTTATATAAAATTGTCGAAAAAAAAGAAAAGTTTTTTACATTTGTTGTTTCATCGTACATAGTGACTAATAAAAATTACCAGTTTTGTATTAAAAAAATTCTACCGGTTCGTTGTCCAATTGCATTTTTTTCTATTGATATAATTTTCTCTTTGATTTTTTTCCCATTCCATTTCATCTTGTGAATTTCTCTCTAAATTAATACTCTACATTCTAAGGGACCGACGATGACAAATAAGAAAATGGGAGAGTGGCCACCTCAGTTTCACACAGAAAAGTTAACCATAGTAAATTTTGTTCGGATCAAGCAGAGATTATAAAATGCAAGAGAGAGAGAGAGAGGAATTTTAAATCCTTGAAATTCAACAAACAACCCATTTGTACAGTGTCATCAGCTTATTTTTAACCATCTCGATCAAAAGAGGAGACATTCACTTGTATCTGTACAACTTGAAGGGGATCGAGTGTGAAAGTTTGTGACAAAAAAAAAATTATTCCATTCCTAAGTAGGGGAAACCAACAAAAATTTTATATTTTCGATTCATCACGGTCATGGCTAATCTTAACATTATAGACTCTCTATAGGACAGACAAAAATGCATCTCACACAAAATGAACAAAAAAAACGTAGAGCATATTATACCAGTACTTTACCTGTATTGAATGGGTCCGTGTAGACAAAAAAAACAAACTGAATGTCAGTTTGTGAAAATAAAATAAATTGTTTGGTCTTCAATACCTTTTTTTGTTGAGTATGGACTCTATGGAGTACACACACACATAAGCAAATGCAATTGACCCCATATACAGAACGAAAAATATTCACGGGGGGTCATCATACCAAAAGAATTCAAAGGTAGAATGTGACCAAAAAAGAATGAAAGACATGATTAAAGAGTAGGAGTTTATAATTAAAAAAAATGTAATCTCCCCTGATGATGATCCCAAATTTATGATGATGAGAAATTCCTCAAACCTATGACATCCATCAGCATAAATTCTTCTACTCAAACTACTCCTAATGGTAAGTCTAACTTGTGGACGTGTCAAATTGACTTGAATAAGATGACCAAGAACTGTAAGAAACAGAATTTGGTGTAATTTTACAGTGAATCAACAATTTATTGATATTATTGAACACCCTTATTAAGACAAAATATTGAACGGGAACATTTTTGTTGCTGATTTTTTTCAGACTTTCACTTTAAATTTACATATATTGAACAACCAAACAAAATATAAATATACATGTCGTTGAATGGAATTATGTAGCTGAGTTGAGAAACTTAATTGTAAATTAATACGATGAATATGTAACAAGAAGGTCAATTTACAAAAAAATTTAAATTATAAAATAGAAAAGTTTTTGATATATCAAAATGTATATAATTTTTTTTATCACGCTGGTGTTCATGCCGTTATGACACATTTGACTCAATAGTTTTGTCATTTTTTTGTTCAGCTTGTATTTATTTTAATTTATTGATGCCATTGAACAGTGCCAGAAAATTGAAGAGAGAGTCGGGGTTGAGATTGATGGTTTCCTAATCATAAAATATAAAATAATGCTCATTGTAATAGGCCATTACAAAATAGAAATCATGATGGAGAGAAAATTATTTTAAAAAAAACTTTAAAAGACTCACCATTTGAATCCGTTGAGGTTGGACCAGGCGGCATCATCATTGATGGCATTGTGATGTTAATAACCAGTGGAAGATTTTGCATAGGTCCAGAATTAGATGACGGGGGTTGCATAGGCAAATTAAGTTGAACTTGAACAGGATTTTGTTGCTGTTGATTATCAAATTGTGGTTGTTGTGGAATAGCTTGCATAACATTGACATTACTTGCCTGGAGTTGTTGAGAAGATTGATGATGCTGAATTTGCATTGTAGGTACTTGTGGTTTATTTCGTAGATTTGTGGCCTTTTTATTACGTTCACATACATTGACAGTCTTTGAAATGGACATGGTACTCATCGTAAGGCAGTTTTGAAAATCTGACTCAAGTGATCGTTGAATAGGATTAACATTTTCCAGAGTATTCATATTTGTAGGTTCAGTAAGAGTTTTACTTTTACTAGCTTGACTTCCATTGCTACTACAGCTACTATCAGTTCGATTGGGAATGGATGACTCGGATGATTTCCGACTCTGATTTCGAGAACTACAGGCCGAGTTGGTATCTGGAGTAGAACATCGACTGAGTCTCAACGGTTGAGTCAATTTTTGACTAAAATTTTTGTAAGCTTCAGAATCACTCTGTTTAGACTCATCCATAAACATACTGGAAGGCTGTACCTTTTTGGAGGATACTTTACTAAAAACATTGTAATTGTCTGACTCACGGACCTTACGAGATTGTTCAATATCAGCTATATGGGATATTTCATAAGTCTTTGCAAATGACTGTGTAGTTAACATCGAATGATTCGAATCAATTGTACGTCCTTGAGAATTCTTTTGTATTGATTTCAAATTTTGAGAACTACTTCTTGTTTTACAATACTGGAGAACATGATCCATAATATCTGTACTTGACATTGGACTTTTATTGGGGTCAGCAAAAAATTGGACTAGGGATGAAATGCTACCATTTTGTTCTTCCATTGATTGTGTAATACTTTCTTGTAATGCAGTGGTTCCAGAAGACAGGGAATTCATCCATTGAGATCGTTGTGAGCCCACTTTGATCGTTTTTTGATTAACTTGTGGTGTATCAGCTATAGAGTTGTAAGAATTCAGTCCTCGAAAACTACCAACAGAGAATCCATTTGTGGGAATAGTTTCTTCCAAATTAATAGTACGAATGTCTTTTTTATCCTTCTAAAACCAAAAAAAGAAGCTCACTTTATACATGTTCATGTATGTAATATTTTTGAATAATATGAATAAAATGTCATGCTTCGCACAGAGTTAAAATATTGATGCAAATGTATGCATATACCTACTTGCATACTTTTATCTTTTACTTTGAATCAGAATATATGCAAATGAGTTTAGCGTACAAGCCAAGATAAACTAATGACTGATAAAATACTGTACCACGGGTAAATCTTGTGGGTAGAGAGGATCAATAGGATCATTCAATGTTGTGATATTGCCGTTTAAACTCGGAAATGGAAATGATGAACGATGTTCAAAGTATTGGCCCATTGAAAAATCTGGAATTTTCTTTTTTGTACTACAAAAACAAAATATCAAAAATATATTACCATTAAAAAATGAGTGTTTTAATTACAAAGTACAAGTATTTATGCCTTTTTTATTATACCTGGAAGAGGGTTGAATTCCAGACCTCTCAACTTCCCTTATAGAAATACTAGAATGTCCTAATCTTTCAGCCTCATCTCGGTCCAGAAGATTTTGCAACTCCCCAGGTGATAATTCTTGAAATACTTCATCCTGTACTTGACGACTCTGCTCAATATCAAAGAAAGACTCGTTGTCCATTGGAAAATTATCTCCCTTCTTCATCATTTTCTTTATGATGCACTCAGAATTTACAAGAGATTCACACTTGAAATGGTTAAAAGAAAAAAATAAACTTAAATACAATCAAAAACTACGCAATTATAAATGACGACAGTCAAGAGTTAAATAAATTGAACGTTAAAAAGGACCTAGGAAAGTAATTTACATGTTTAGCTAACTGTTGTTGTGAATTTTATTCTAACCGACAAATTTTTTTTGCCTGATTCAAACGGCTTGCCGGGCCCAGGATGAGTCATAGATTTTTTTCGTTCCTCTATCTCAAATTTGAAGCAGGCTGAGACAGGCGTTTTTTCAGATTAATTGAAGATTAAATTAATTGTGATTTTACATGATTAAGAGTTGATTAGAGGGAGACATTTATTTGGGTCTGCTCGTCGCAGGCAAGAGAGAAGATGGAGCAGGAAGGGTCATTAGAGTCCACGACTGGTGGTCCGCCATCCCTTCCTCCAACTTTGGCCGACACGAGTCAAGTGATATCATACGCTAAAAGACTTTGCTCCAGTATCCTGGAAGATGAGGAACTCACGCCGCAATTAACAGCAGCTTTGACTTCCACCCTCAATGATGCCGGTGATTTAGTAAGAAAATTCGTTGGTGACCCACAAGTCCGGTCCTTATTTATACAAAAAATATCTAATAAAGGTATGCTTCCCAATTTTAATTCTTTTAAATTACAAAAATGACTCAATTTACTAATATAAATTTGACATGAGTAAATTGAATTGAATTTAATGCTTATTTCATTGAATTTCAGATGAGGATAGAGAAGATGAGTTTTGTCTCACTTTAGAAGTTTGTTTTACAAGTGTCCGGGCAGCCGGCGTGATTCTAACAAAGCGTGGTAATTACCTCGAGACTGACAAACCTTTGGGCTCTCAACTTCGTGTAGTTTTTCTCAATGATGGCTCACCTTATGAAACCCTTCATTCCTACATCTCCACGGCAGTTGCCCCTTATTTCAAGTCCTATCTTCATGAAACGGGTCGATCTTCCGAAATGGGAAGTGACAAACTTGCCCCTTCTGTCGAGAAAAAAATGGCAGAATTGGAAATGGGTCTTTTGCATTTACAACAAAATATTGACATACCAGAAATTTCCCTCACAATTCATCCTATAGTAGCCCAAACTGTAGCCATTTGTGCTCAAGAAAATAGACGACCTAGAGTGGCTGACTTTGGTGATAGAGTAGATGATTCATCTTATTTAAATAATCTTCAACAAGGGGTCAATCGATGGGTTAAAGAAATACAAAAGGTGACTAAATTAGATCGTGATCCATCCAGTGGCACAACCCTTCAAGAAGTCTCATTTTGGTTAAATTTAGAAAGGGCTCTATTAAAGTTACAAGAAAAACGAGAGTCTCTTGAAGTTGAACTAACACTTGAAGTTTTGAGGCATGGGAAACGATTTCATGCTACCGTCTCTTTTGACACTGATACTGGCTTAAAGCAGGTAAATTAAATAAAGATCATATTATTTCATTCATCTATAATCACAAGACATGAAATTCACTTTTACATTTATTTTGTACACAGGCTTTAGCAACTGTCAACGACTACAGTCCTCTCATGAAAGATTTCCCAATTCATGATTTACTAGCCGCTACAGATTTAGACAAAACTAGATTTGCTCTTCAAAGTATTTTTGTACATTTGAGGAAAATTAGAAATACTAAATATCCCATCCAACGAGCTCTAAGATTAGTTGAAGCTATATCAAGAGACCTTTCAGCCCAGCTCTTGAAGATTTTGGGGACAAGAAGGTAATTTTTTACGTATTTGCAATAAATTGTTTAAAATAAAAATTTTTGTTTAATTTTTAATTTTATAATACAGAACATTTTAATAATTGTAAATATTTATCTATTTGCAGATTAATGGTTGTTCCATTTGAAGAGTTTGAACGTGTGATGCATTCTTGTTTTGAAATTTTTAACACTTGGGACGAAGAGTTTGAAAAGTTGCAAGCACTTCTTCGGTGAGTACATAATTAATAATTATGTAGTTATCAAATTTGTATGATAATATGATTTAGCTAAATATTATTTGAATATTTATATTTAACCAAAGTAGTAATGTTTAAATAATATGGAAATAGTGACATTATGAAGAAGAAGAGAGATGAGATGAAAATGATTTGGCGTGTGAGTCCAGCTCATAAAAAGCTTCAGTCTAGGATGGAACACATTCGAAAATTTAGAAGGCAGCATGAACAATTACGATCTGTCATTGAACGGGTAAGTTTTTTTTTAAAAAAAATTCCACGAGTGTTTTAAGAATTCGAGTCGTTCAATTCACATGTTGTTAAAAAATTCTTCTAGGTCTTGAGACCAGATCAACAAACCATGGTTGAAGGGAATGCTAATGAGGTGTGAAATGTTTTTTTTTTCTAAGATGATATGACGTATTGAATTACTACTTATTTGATTGTAGATCATAGTAGTGTAGGAATTGACAAGCTCAAGTTTAATGTATAAATTGTGTTTACAGGAGGTTTCAAATGCGTACGCTCTTGTTGAAGAAGTAGAGGTATTAGAAATTTCCAAAGAAGGGCAAGAATCATGGGATGCAGCTGTAAGAAGATACAACGAAAGAGTAGACACCGTCGAAGCTAGAATTACCGCTGCCCTTCGAGAACAACTCGCTACAGCTAAATCTGCCAATGAAATGTTTCGAATTTTTGCAAGGTAAGCACAATTTTCAAGAGGCTTATCATGTACATACTTTGTACTAAAGTGCAAAGTGCACCTTTCTCCTCTACATCAATTATATGACATATCTATTGAATTCTAGGTTCAATGCACTTTTTGTACGGCCTCAAATTCGAGGTGCCATTCGAGAGTATCAGACCCAACTCATTCAGCGGGTGAAAGATGATATCGAGACATTACATGAGAAATTCAAAGTATAAATTTCGAATTATTTACAACAAGAATATTCAAGAATGAACAAAACAATTCAAATATGTATGTCGAAAGATTTTATATTCTTGTATTTTTTTATTTTACTAGACTCAATACTCATTAAGTAAATCTTACCGTATGAGTGAATTTCGAGACATTCCTCCCGTATCCGGTTCTATTATATGGGCAAAACAAATTGATCGTCAATTAACAACTTATTTACGACGAGTTGAAGCTATTCTTGGATCTGGATGGGAGAATCATGTTGATGGTCAAAGATTGAAAAGTGATGGTGATAGTTTTCGTATAAAATTAAATGTACAGCCAATTTTTGAAGGTAACTAATTATTCATTCATTCATTTTCTTGTATGTTTTTCCTTGCAATGAATTAATATGTACCTCAATATTAATCAAAAAATTTAATTTTTAAGAATGGGTTGCCAAAGTTCAACAAAAAGATGCTACTGTTAGTGGTAGAATATTTGATATTGAACAAAGTAGAAGTCGAAGTGGAACCGGGAAGCAGACTCTAAGATTAAAAGTCAATTTCTTACCTGAGATTATTACTTTGTCTAAAGAGGTTTGTTTTTCCTTAAATATATTTATTTACAAACATTTAAAAAACAATATTTTTGGGATATTTTTTTTTGTAAAGAACAATTTTAATTAACACATTGTTTAATTCACTTCAGGTTCGTCACTTAAAAAATTTGGGTTTCCGTGTCCCATTGGCGATTATGAATAAAGCGCATCAAGGTTTGTACATGAATTATTACAAAAGTAAAGTCATCATGTCGTCGTGTCGTAATTTTTTTATTTACTTGTGTCTCTTTGTTTGTTACATGTATTAATCCAGCTAATCAAATGTACCCCTTTGCTATTTCGTTGATGGAAAGTGTTCGGACATATGAGCGTTCATGGGAGAAGGTATGAACATGTTTTTAATTTTTGGCTATTGCCATTTCAATCAATAAACTACGGTTACAATTTCGCTGTAAAAAAGAATTCGACTTTTGTATAACCGTGCATGGTATTTAAAGGGATTAAGTATATCATACTTATCACACTATTTCTATTATATTCTTTAAATTCCCCAGTTTATATTCTCAAATTTTTTCTTAACAAATTTTCTCAATCTGTTCAAGTCACCTCGTATTTTTTTGCTTAATTCTTGAGGTAGAGAAATTTTTCAATTGTCCTTCCCTTCATTAAAAGTTTTACAAACTTTTTTTTTTGATCGCACACCATCTGTTGTTTTCCATAATTTGCGATTTGTTGTTTCTTGAAATATGTGACGTGATTTAAAATTGTATGTGTTTGACGATTTTTCCCATTTTATAATATATCATTTAGATACATTAAGTTTTGGCTAAATTATTGGATTTATTAATGAGTAGAGTTAGCAGTCGGCACTTTTTAAAATTTATTTTTGAAACGTCACGTTTCATTTATTAGGCTTTCTATTTATTATAGAATCTGTTATACTCCTTATTTTGGTTATTATGCCACAGCACATATTCTTCTTCAATTTATACTTCTGTATGAATACCTTACATCGATAAGCATTATTGAACAAAAAAAATATTTGAGATTTGAGTTTTTTTTAAATTGTGAGTATGAATCAGATTTATCGTTTCACGGAAATGTCCTAATACTTTCTGCGCCCTTTTGTCATTTTGTGGTCAGTTTCGAAATTGTTTTTACTTTCAAACTACTTTTGACTTCTAGTATCTGTATAATTACGTCAAGTTTATGGATGGAGTCAGGTTTGAAACTGTAATTGTCTGTCTTTGCATTGGTAGGCTTTCATAGATTCTGAAGAGACGGACAGTCAAAACTACAAGAGCAGGACATAAAAGTATTAAAATATGACAAAGAAGAATTGACTAAATGTCATCAATAAAATAATTGTCTAAATACATAATGTTGCCATTTGAATTTGTGGAGGAAATGGGACATACAAAATATAATGTTTTGTAACAAAAATAAATAAAACAGTACCTAAACGATAACTATTAAGTATTACTCATGACAAATTGTAATTTTGAATTAAATGACTATCTTTCGACTTTTGTAAAAAATCTGTCTTTTCTCTTTGATTGTTTGTTCTTCCTAGCTTGTGAGTCGGAGTATGTCGACAAATTTAAAGGTAGACCCAAAATTCAAATCCTGCCAAAAAAAATGCCAAATCGTAAACATTATTACTGTTAAATTTTGTCCAAATCATAATCATTTCCATTTGTAATTAATTCTTAACAAAGCACATTACTAATTATTAGTAATTATTATTATTAATTATATATAACACGATTGGTAAATAACTGATCCCATTTTTTTAAGAATGAATTCCTTGCCTCAAATTTTTTTGTATGTACAAATTATATAAGTTTTTTGCAACTTTTTTTTTTGTGTGTACACAACTATGAGCAAAGAATTGCACATTCTCAATTTTAAAATTTGGCCTTTTAAAATGTTTGTGAAGAAGCGAATGGTATGAAGATTTCTTAATCAATAATTTTGATTAATTTGGCTAACAGCTCTAAAGCCTTTTGTTCATTGTTATGTTTTAAATTTTGCTTAAGCAGCAACTGACTGGCTATTTACCTTTATTTGATTTTTTTTGCAATATGATTTTCTTTGTTATTATTGATTTTTTTTCTCCACAAATTGCCTTCAGAAATGTGATATTGTTGCGGATACATGTCATCTGATTTCATGATACATGAACATTTTTAACTTGAATTTTTGTGGCTACACGATACAACTCTCATTACTCTTTTTTTAACCAAAAATAATTTTTACTAGCTTAGACTCAATTGAAGGTTGAGAGACACGTGGACATGGTTTTGTATGCAGTAGTAGTACATATTAATTAATGTTAATTACATAATTGTAGCTTGAAGTAATACTATCAGAGACAATTGACTATAAGTTTAATACATACTCTTACATACACATTTAAATAGTAGTTTCAAGGATATTTTTATTTTTTACACAATTTATCTGGCTGTTCATGTACTTACAATTTTTGGAAAATGTGATTTTTAATGATCAAAACTTGATGTCACTCTGCTTAATTATATGATCTTACCACTCCGTTTATGTAATTTAAATGTGTACTTCAAAAAGAAGTTTAGTATTATCATAAACTAACACCAGCTAAATTCATTATGACCATTAATTTATGTTTTTATTATAAAATTATTATTTATAACAAAATTATGGCAGGCTTTATTTATTTAATGTAAAAGTAAACGAATATCTACTAGTATATGTGTATTGTTACATATTTATATGTGTATTAACACCATGCCGCGTCTTAATGTAGTAATCAAATGCAATTTTAATGTATTAACATTTGAATGTTGTCAATTCATTTAATAATGAAAACTTTTGACCAACTTGTTTTTTGTAGATTGAAGACAAGGCTAATGTAACACTTCTTGTAGCTGGAATTCGACATGAAGTTCATCAACTTTTGTCTGAAGTAAGTGACAAGAAAGACAAAAAAAAAGTCATGATAATTAAAATTTGAGCTGCTGTTTTAATTATTTGTTAAATATTATTATTTGAAGGGTATGGGTCTTGTATGGGAATCGTACAAACTGGATCCATATGTGAAGAAATTGTCTGAGGCAGTATTCCAATTTGCTGAAAAGGTGAATAGTAGTACCTGTGTCATTAGATGATAATATGTATTACTTCCAATACCTAATAAAAATCATTAATTGTGAATGTCATTATTCTAGGTTGATGAAGTACTCAATGTAGAGATCCAAGTTAGCGTCGATATAAAATCATTGGAAACATGTGCCTATAGTGCAAAGACATTTGGTGACATTTTAGCCAAAGTTCAGAAGGCAGTAGATGATTTGTCACTGAAACAATATGCAAATCTTAATAGATGGGTTCAACACATTGATACTGAGGTGGAAAAAAGACTTGCCACTCGTCTTGAAGCTGGTATAGCTATGTGGACAGCTTGTCTAGATGGAAGGGGAGATAATGATGATGATACTAATGAAGACACTGAAGCCCAAAAATTAACTCACAAGTTGGGTGGTGAGCCCGATGTAAGTCAATGTTTGCTATCCATGAATTTCTTCTATTCTATTTTCTTAATGTTGCTTTTTTCAGTTAATTCTTAATTGAAAAATTCTTGAATACTATTACAACACAACATTCGTAATATTTGTGTATTAAATTTTTGTAGCTTGGTCAGCTAAAATTAGAAATGAGAATGACTCAACAAACGTTGTGGGCCTTCCCTGCTGTCGAAGATGTGAGGCAGCAATTGTTTACAAAGTTATTTGGATGGCAAGCAATTGCCACTTCCCATCCTCGAATTCAAAGTTCAAGATATCAGGTTTGTGCAAAAAAAAAGCCACTGAAACTTATTTGAGATAGATTGTTAAATGTTACATCTCTTGTCTTGATTTTAAAATTCTAAAACAACTAACTAATCTTTTGTGAACAAATATAGGTTGGTTTGGATAAAAGCAATGCAGTTACGTATAAGGATTTGCTGGCTAAATTACCAGGCGGAAATTTAACCCTTGAGGGGGCATACAAAGCAATTGAAGTTAAAATGGAAGAAGTGTCCAACTATGTGAATGAGTGGCTAAACTATCAAGCTTTATGGGATTTACAACCAGACCAGCTGTATGGCAAACTTGGAGAAGACATTATATTGTGGCTCAAGTGCCTCACTGATATTAAGTAAGTTTAAGATTATGTACAAAATGAATAGGTAGTTTTTTGAAAGAATCGGTTGGATTGCATATCCTGGGAACCAATGTGTTTGGTGCCTGTGTATTGTTGAGTTAGTCATGTGTTATAATTACTA